>JAGFMF010011623.1:6042149-6052168 GCA_019455555.1 Galemys pyrenaicus
GTGCACAAGGGACTGAGGTGATGGTGCACGGGTGAAATGGTGGTGGGTACCCCCTGGGGACTACAAATGATGTCAAATATAACTAATAAAAAAAAAAGATAAAAAAAAAATTACTGGCTTGCTAAAAATTAACTATTGGCCAAGTCATGCCCAGATTAGATCTGCCGCATAGGTTCATGAAGTTTATGACACTCATGTTCAAGATATTTTTTATCAATTTTAAAAGTTATGAAGGTCATGTGTTTTTTGGAATGCATTCCCTTGTAATCAGTTTTTAATGCAGAAAATAGCAAATGTAAAACCAACGTTTTAAGCAAAATAGAAAACCTTTCTGCTATGCTTTTGTTACCATAAGCAGCTCATGGTTGACGTCAAGGCTTGAATACCAGTCACTCAGACTCCATCCTCTGACTTCTAGGCCGTTCTTGACCTGGAAGTTCTATCTTGAGACCCACACTCCAAACCTCATACCTGTTCATTCATTTGATCTAAGCCAGCCAGAAGGAGACATAGAAAGAGAAAACCATGTCCCTCCTTTTAATAGTATTTCCCCCAAAAAATTCATCACTAATTAAACTGACATCCCATTGGCCAGAACTTAATAGCACAGCCATAGTAGATCATAAGGAAGTCCGAGGGGAGGTTTCACCCTGGGTTTCTGCATTGCTGGCAGCTGGGAGCTGCATTATTGAGAGGGAAGGTGAGGACAGACATCAGGAGATATGTGGCCTTTCTGCTTGGCTCCTTCTCTCCTTCAATAAGATGATTTGGCCAAGTTTATAAGGCAAGAGTGAGAGCCTACATTATGGGGTGAACAAACATAGTGCCTCCCCCTGAAAGTCTTAGTCTAGAGAGGGTATGAAAGTTGAATAACTAAGAACACATCTCTTCGACAATCTATTTCCCACCGCTGTGCACATAATATTCTGCTGGCACATAATATTCTGCTTCCCACAAATGGCTAATACCAGATAAAGCCCTGCTCAGCATCACACTTGGAACTTGGAGGGATCCGTGAGTGTTAGAATGAAAAACAGCTTCAGAGTTCATTTCATCCTTTGTGGTTAAAGAAACTGAGGTCCAGAGAGAAAGGGACTTACCCACGGTGCCTCCTTCAAGCTCTGTTGGCAAGGACTCAGATATCTCTGCAATCACTACAGAGTCTGTCAGGGCTCTGAAATTCAAGAAGCTTCCCTCAGGATTCCCCCACCGTGTATGAGTCATAGGGAAAAACCCCTGGGCACAGCTGGCAACTCACTAGCTGCTGCTATAAGAACGTAGCCGGCTTGGCCCTTGAACTTCTCATTATTCAGTGGGAACTGACCCCACCTAGACTGCTGACACCTTTAGAACCAGCCTCTGTGCCTAGAAATAAATCAGACAGGAGTGCTAGATTTAATGCCCCAACTCTTATTAGCTGGGTGTCTTTGAGCAAGCTGCTCAACTCCACGAAGTCTCACATTTCTTGGGGTGATTAACCCTGGATCATAGAATAAGGAAACCAAGTGACAAACCATACATACAACAGTTAGTGCAATATCTTGTATTTGATAAATGCCATTTTGTATTTTGTATTTTGTCTCGCCCACTGCTCCCCTCAGCAGTGTATTTCAGTAGATCCACCTGTTTTGCTCCTCAGGTATTATACATAACACTCAGGTATTATGCAAGTTCTCCCTGGAAACCCTACCAAAATCATTTTGGATGATTCAACTACTTCAAATCTATCAGTGCCTTCCAATCACTTACAGAACAAAGTTCAACCCTCTGGGTATGATTTTCAAGGTCTCCCCCTGGTTTTTTTTTGTTGTTGTTGTTTTTTGGTTTTTTGCAGGGGGAGGGAAAGAAACCTTCTGGGGAAGTCAGCTGACAACTCTGTGGAGCCAAAGTGAAGCTAAGGGTTTAAGATGTTCTGGGTCCAGATGTGCAGTGTCATGCCTTCCCCTTGCTCCTCACTGTTTCTGTTGAATCCTCTTATCCCAGTTCTTATATACATAAATAAAATAAATCTTTAAAAAAATAAAATATAAGTCAACTGAGTCCTGCTCTAATAATCCCTGAGCAAATAATTGGAGTAAAATGTAGAAAGTTCTACAAAAGAGATTACTGTAGAGAGAGCAGTAGAGCAGAAGGGGGACTTATTTGTCATAACATCACATTTTCTCATTCACTTACCAGCGATTGAAATACATCTTCAAAGATTACCTTGAGTTATCTCTAGGTGGCAGAGTTGTGAGTGCTCTTTCATAATTTTATTATCAATTATTTTTCAACAGCAAAATATTTTTCATCGCAGTAAAAGTAAAAAGATGATGATAATAATGTATATTTCCTATTACAGAAGACTAGGCAGGTGAAAGAAGTGATGAAGGGGACTACTGGGAACTAGATGGGTACTAGGAGAGCCGCTGTCCCCTGGGCTCAGAAGCATGTGACTCAGAGCTTCCCCGCTGGCCTGTTCTGTCTCAAGTCTGAAAAGGTCATTTTTCTGTTGCTGTTACTCTAGGGCTACATCATGAGATAAGAGGAGCAGCTGAAGGGCATTCCTCAGTTCTCAGATAAGCAGCCAACACAAACTTAAATGTCATATATACATACATATATATGTCAGAAACTCACACACAGCAACAAGAAACAGCCACTCAAACAGTAATATGGTAACAGGATATGAACAAGAGGAAGCCTCGAGAGCGAAAAGGTTTATGAAGAGATGTTCCAAATCATCGGCCATTAGAGACATGTAGACGTCATGCTAGGCCCAGGGAAAATGATAAATACTCCACACTAGCATAAACCGTAACACTATGTTTAAAACAAAAAACCTTTGTTGATGAGGCTGTGGAGAAACTATGGCCCTTGTCCACTGCTGATGGGAGTGTAAAATGGTGCATCACTGTGGAAACTAGCATGGAAGTTCCTCAAAAACTTGCAACTATGACTACCACATCCCACTTCATCCAGTCATCCCACTTGTGAGAATATATCCAAAAGAACTGAAATCAGGATCTTGAAGCCTCCACTCATGTGCAGTGCAGCATCATCAGCTAGGATAATGCAGCATCATCAGCTAGGGTTATCCCTAGGATCAGCTAGGGAACGCCTGCCATATCCTAAAAGAGAAGGAAATCTACATCACGGATGTGATGGATATCATGCTAAGAAGAATAAACCAGTAGCTGCAGGCTACCTACTGCATATATGAGGTATCTAAACAGTGAGATTCATAGAAAGAGACAACGTAATGGTGCCAAGGGCTGGAGAGAGGGAGGGTTGTGCTATTGGAAAAGTTTTAGTTATGCAAGATACATACATTCTAAAGAGCTCCTCATAGCACTGTGTCTCTAAGTTAATAATACTGTAGTGCATATATTTAAAAAATTAGTATGATATATTATTTAAGTCTTCTTCAAAATACAATAATAACAACCTAATTTAGAGGTGACCTCCCCCCCAAAAAAAGAAAAACAAAACTCAATTTTTGGTGGTGTAGGAATATAGTGGTCATCATATTCCAGTGGTGGAACGTCCTAGAAATAGTCCCATGAATATACCCATACCCAGCAGTCTCGCTCTAGGGTATAAATCACAAGAACTTCTCATAGAACTTCATCAGAGCACACACACCTGGGGAAGTTTATTGCTATGTTTCTTTTTGGAGTAAATGGGTGAAGAGGATGAAAAATAATTTTGATGGCCATCCCTGAGAGAATGCATTGGTATAAATAAGTGGGTACACACCATCAACACCTTGAAATAGCAGGCAAAGTTTCAAAGGGATGGCTTAGGTTATTGTCATAGTAACACAGATGGATCTTAGCAATATTTCCCTTGATGGAAAAAAGGAAAAAAACAGAATGGACACATGTACATAGATACAAAATGCATGCATATAAAATAATAATCATTGTGAGAAAACTTAGGCAAACAAGGACATAAACCCAGTCCTATTTCTTTGGCCTTCCATCCTCCTCCCCTCCCCACATATCTACACTTTTCATGCCAACAATACTGAACTTCTGAGTTTCACAAAATCCACAAGCTATTTCACAACTGTCTGATTCTGTACATGCTGGTCCTCTTCCCAACCTTCCCACCTAGCTTACTGAAGAATAGGTACACTGAATCTTACTCTGAAATCATGAGAGCTTCCTCAAGCTTGTTGTTTGGTACAAAGTAGATGCTCAGTAAATATTAACTCAGTTTGGATATCCTCGCTAAGCCTTCCCTGGGCCCCTCCATCCTCTCCCAATATTTTCCCGCAATAGCAAAGGTTGGTGAGTAGCTTCTGCATTCCAATACTGTACTACTATCTACAAGCACACATGTGAAGACCGAGATTCTGGGAATTCAGTATGGGAAGAGGACTGGGGGTCCATTTGCTGACTTTTATTTAATCCTTCCACCATTTTCTAAAAGGCATCCGTTCTTCCAACTATACCTGGTGTCCACTAGTCCACAGCCCCTCAGGCTCATGCCCTTCAAGAATGAATCTTTAGCTGCAAGCCAGGGATAGGAGATGTCAACAATGTAGTTGGTTGGGGTGATCTAGAGATACCATTGTCTTTTACAGATTTTCAACCAGCCCTCCTCTTGAAAAGTCCAACCTCAGTCTGTTCAGAAACCAGAACCCTTCTAATCCTCTAGTGCATGACTCTCTTTGCTCTTTGACTTTGCCAGCTTGGGAATCAGCCATCTCAAGATGATATTTGGATGAGCTGTCCATCTATTTCCAGCTTCTTTTGTCATCGTGTGTTCCTTTCTTAGTGTCCTTGAGCTTATGACACACATTACGTTATGTTAACGTTTAGCCACTCTCATTTTATGGGCATTTTAGGAGAGAGCAGGTCTAAATGAGTATGTGCAATCCATTCTCTTTAACCAAAAGCAGTCCTTCTTCAAGCAGTTTATCTTTTTTAAGGATTTATTCACGCAAGAGCTGGGGTACAGGCCAGAGTCGCAGGAGGTGAGACTCCAGATTCACCAGAGACAGAGTGGGGAGCAGAACAGGCAGACTGACTGAAGCACACTGCTGAGGGGAGCAGCAGGTGAGGCAGGAGAGGTCTGCTGCGCCATGTGGGTCCCCTCCCTGGCCGAGGATGGGATTCACGCCGCTGTGCCATGGATACTTCACAGTGCGGTGCTCAACCCAGTGCGCCACCAGGGAGTCCCTCTTCAAGTAATTTAAATGGTGAAAGATGTCTTGCTTATTTCAAGGTAAAATAGGTAGCTTCTAAGATCCACGCACCTCTTCTTGTTTTGAGTCAACAGAGATGCTGATAAGAAAACACCTTGATCTCTTTCTTCTGCTTTGATTCCTCTCTTCTCCAGGCTACAACACACCTCCCCTAAATTCATTAAAGCTATACTGTTCGTGAGGACTATAAACTACCCCAGCTAATAGGCAAAGAGGTCAGAATAGGTGAATACACTGGGAGGGAGAACACCGAGGCAGGTGAGTCGCCTCTCCCAGACCCGCGGCTCTCAGTGCTGTCTCCAGACCAGCATCAGCATCACCTCTGAAATGCTAATCTCCAAGTGCAAGCCTAGAGCTACTGGATCAGAAGTTCTGGTGGTGAAATCCACGATTCATGTTCCAACAAGGAGATTCTGAGGCAATACAAGTTTGAGAATAACTAGTTGCCCTGGGGTCAATGATGGCCAAGGGCGCAGGGAGAAGAAGGAATCTGGCCACTGTGTCCAGGCCACAGTGTTAAGACAAAAGAAGCGATTACACACTGGAGATTCACCCAGTTGATGTCAGTTACATGCCAAACTCCCAGCAACCAACAGGGGTCCTATGAAGAGACCACTGTGTGAAAAGGTCCCCTTCCAGTCACGCCTTCCCTAGGTTTCATATGTTCTCTCTGTAACATGAGTGTCTATTCTGAGAGCCCACCCAGCTCTCCACTGGGTAACCTGGTTGCTACTCACGCTGGCTTGATAACAGCTCTGTAGCGAGGTGTGGCTTGGCTGGCAGCCCTCTGAAGAACTCTGCTCTCAGGAGCTAACGCTCTAAGGTTTTCTCGCTAAAAGTTCACTCCAACAAAGATGGTGAATCTCTTGCCCTTAGTTTGACCTCATTTAGTCCTAGAAAATACAGAAGGAGATGCACCCAACGGAAAATTGCATTGATACCTGAGTTACTGTGATTCAGAAGTTTCTGAGAAGTTTCAAGAAGAGAGTTGAAAAGTCATAAATAATACAGTATTTTTTCCATAGATGCATTGCTTGCTCAGAACGCCACTAAGATTCTATTACACCAAAGATTCAACATACTGAAATGAAATTATGGTTTCAGTGTGAGGGTCTCCTCATTGCTTTTTTAAGCAATTGAAATGATGAGACATGCCCTGCCCGGCAGTGTGCAAAGCTTTTATATGCATTGTGGCAATTCATTTACACTTTATGACTTCCTGAGTTGTAGCCTCCACTTAAATAAGAAGAAGCTAAGGCTCAGGAAGATTAAATGGCTTGAGCTAGGTCACATAAATAATAAGTCAAATTAAATCCACATCTATCTGCCTGTAAAATCCATTATCTTAACCAGCAGTCAAAGAGGCTGCAGAACACACAGAGTTGTTGGAAATAAACCAGTTCCCAGTTCAAACACAACTGAGTAACTCCAAATGCTACCATCATTTTTCTCTGCCCAGAACATGCTTTTAGTCTGCCCTATCCTCCAATAATCTCATCTGCCTAAAAAAAATCATTAGATTTCCTTTGAAACCCAGAGTAGCATCGCCTATTCTATGAAGTCTTTCCCACCTCACCAAATATCAATCTGTCACTTTCTTCTGCTGCTGCCTGTTTCTCTGTCTGTTCTCCTGCTAAGTGGGAGCTCTTGAAAGGCAGTGTCAGCTTGACCTCCTGCCTCATTAGTCTTTAGGACAGGGCCAGATACATGGTATGTATATTGCAGGTGTTAGCTGGAAAAAAAAAATGATGGATAGATGGATGGATGGGTGGATGGGTTTCAAAGGGAAGTGATAAGAGTAAATACAGGAGTCTAGTATTTCTAACTAAATTGTAATTAGGGCAAAACCAGTTATTTATCTATAAACACTGTTACTTAAACCCAGTGTCTCTTGCCCTTGTGATTTCTATCTCTACCAATTTAGCATAGTTCCTTCTCTATAGAACTGAAGTCGTACATGTATTATTTTCATTTGTTGTAATATGATTCAGATATAAATAATGCTCCCCAGTCTTTAACTTCAAAATCCAGTGGCTGGAACATTTTTGTAATGTCTAAAAATAACCTACAAAACACAACCACCCACAATTCTCTCCTTTGAATTAACAGTATACAGTAAAATGAATTCTTTCTTTTTTTCTCTTTTGGTGAGTCAGTAACTATCAATAGGAAAAAAATTATCCAACCCTGTTCAGTGATAGGAATTAACATAATTTCAGCACCAAAGGGCCAGCAACCTATTAAACACATACAAAACAATGAATCATGTTATATATGAAAAATTAAGTATATATGGAAGGAAGAGGAGGAGAGGAGATTCAAATTCAAGACCCACGCATTCTCACCAGATGAAACATTTGCTCACATGAAATCAAAGAGGCATGTGGGTAGGAGAGATGATGCAGAGATGGCCTTAGCGGAAAACTAAAACCTTGGATTAAGGCCACTTTCCAAGGTGAGGACCAGGCCACTCAGCCCTGGCCTTGTAACCAGGGTTCAGCACTTATACACTGACTTCCTATGATTCAGCTCTGCCGTCTTACTCAGCTCTTTACGAAATTAAACCACATTTTAGAAAAGGAAACAATATCAGACTGATAATAATTTGTTTAAAATCTGATAGTTTAAAACAAAGGTGGAAACCAATGGAATGACATAGATTTCTATCTCACCTAGTCACAGAAATGTTGACTGTGAAAAACTCTGAATTCCAAATTCCAGAAACAAAACTTTCTTTTCTGGTTCTGGAGGTTTCTCATATTGTTTCACAACCTACACACCCCACGCCCCCACTGTCAAGCGTCTGCTTCCTCTTCCTCCCTCAGCCCATGCCATGAACCCAAAGGCATGCTAGAGAGAGGGGGCCCTGCAGGGAAGAACTCCGGGGTCCCTCTCTGCATGTCACACTTCTGAAAATCTCTAACTGCCATCTCACCATGCTTGTCTCCAGCTGCTCTGGGCCTAGCTCGAGATCAAGGGAGGAGCAAACGGACAGGATGTCAGCTCCATTCTGAGAATTGCAACTCTGCCATAGTCTTCTCTGCCTACAAGCCATTGTGCAGGCAGAGTAGAAAGTGCAAGAAAGGAAAGTACAGCTGACGTTCTCGGGGAAGTCGGAGTGAAAGCAGGTGGGGTCTGCGGGAGACCTCATATCTGGCCAAGGCTAGGTTGGCATGCTGAAGCGGCCAGGCCCTGTCAGAGCCTCTAGGTCCTACCTGTGCTCAGACGCTGAGGAGTCCATCACCTCAGCAGTCTTCTCTTACCTCATTATTTTCCTTTTTTAAAATTAATTGGCTTATTTTCTTATATCATTTTTCATTTTGGACAGTATTTGATTTCTGCCTCCAGGTGTAGTTCTCATAGTCCTCCCTCTACCATAGCAGCTGTGCACCGTCACCACAGTCCCTTGTGCTCTCCCGTCCCCGTTCTGATGCTTCTCCTTCCCCTTCCCCTGCTGTTTGCCTCAGGTCCCTGGTCAGCTGGCAAGGTTTGTCTCTTTCTTCATCTTTTGTTTCTGTTTTCGTTATCCCACCTACCAGTGAAAGCACCCCACATTTATCTTTTTTTCACCTCATTACTTTCTACTGCACCTTCAGTCTCAAGGTGCCACAGTTCTTAAGGCTCTTCCCAAAGCCAAATGCTAAGTCTCGGCTGCACCTTGACAGTGCTTTTATTTTTTTTTAAGATTATTTATTTATGCATATAAGAGCTGGGGCACAGGCCAGAGTCCAGAGTCACGGGAGGTGACAGGATTCACGGGAGACAGAGCGGGGAGAAGAACAGGCAGATCGACTGAAACACACTGCTGAGGGGAGCAGCGGACGAGACAGGAGAGGTCTGCTGCGCCATGTGGGTCACCTCCCTGGCCAGGGATCAGACTCATGCTGCTGTGCCTGCTGTGACACAGATGCTTTACAGTGCTGCGCTCAACCCTCTACACCACCAGGGAGGCCCTGACAGTGTTTTAGAGTCGGTACACTCTGGTGGCTGAATGCCTGCTATGACTCGGGGCAGATCTGACTCTAAATTGCCATCTACGAAACTCTGAGCAAGTAGCAATCTTTCTTCATGTCCTTTTCTCCCTTGACTTCTGTGAGAACATCTCCCTGATCTGAGTGTTCAGCCCCTACCTCTCATATAGCCAACTACTTGCTAAATATTTCTGCTCAATTGTTCCTTTATTGCCTAAAATATGGCAAGCAAAAAGCCATTATCTAAGCTTATGATTCTCCCAAAATTTTCTGTACTGTTCCCTCCTTCTGCTAAGGAACCACCACTCATTGAGAGTCACTGTTAATTCCCCATATTGAATAAGACCATGACTCGAATGGCTTCTTTCTCTACAAGCTCTCTGTAGTCTGCCTCCTCTTTCTCACAGCTTCTTGTCACTTTATGACTTTATAACACAGTCGCAATGGTTAAATGTGGCTGATAGGCCATAGTGTTCAGATCTTTGTCTCTCCCCAAAGAAATGAAAACTTCCAGGGTATAATTGGGAAAAAAATTATAGTGAAATTTCACAAGATGGGGATACAGACAGACAAAAAAATGATACTCAGTGGAGTAAAGAAAACACTGATCTGATTTTAAAGGGCAGAACAATCAATCCTATACCCTAAGAAACACCTGAAGGCAAGACTGGGAGACCCAGGACCCCACAGAAGCAAGGGGAAGGCATGACACTGCACATCTGGACCCAGAACATCTTAAACCCTTAGCTTCACTTTGGCTCCACAGAGTTGCCAGCTGACTTCCCCAGAACAAACAGACAGACAGACAGACAGACAGACAGACAGACAGACAGACAGACAGACAGACAGACAGA
>JAGFMF010011623.1:6052173-6068658 GCA_019455555.1 Galemys pyrenaicus
AGATAGATAGATAGATAGATAGATAGATAGATAGATAGATAGATAGATAGATAGATAGATAGATAGATAGTCTTCAGACATATGGAGATTCAGAAAATTTATTTTGCATGCACACATTCTTTTTTAGGAAGTTACTGGAGAATGTCCTGTAGTTTAAAAAAAGGAATAAAACCAGAAAGAGGAAGACACAGAGACCCAAAATACAACGGATCCAAAACAGGAAAGCCATCAAGGGAAATTCCAGGATGCCAGCCGGGCAGGACTCAAAGGGGACAAGCAGTGTTGGCAGCTGCAGGGCACAGGGCTCCAGGACAAGGACCCACAGAAAAATGAAAAGAAACGCATGCTAATATCTGACATATTCTATCATTTAGAACAGGGGTTGGCTAACTCCTGCCCATAAACCAAATCCCACCTGCCACTTGTTTTGTTAATAAAGTTTTATTGGAACACAGTCACACCCATCATTTACATATTGTTTGAAGCACCTCCCTTACATAGTGCATGTCCCTCCCCCTCCGACAGCCAAGCTGAGTGTGATAGACTGTCGCAACTGCAAAGTGCAAAATATTATATGATCCTTTGCATAAAGTTTGTCAACCTTTGATGGAAAAGGGGGGTAAATCACTGATCTGATGAAATGGATGGAAAAAATCAGAATCAGTGAGGGTTTGAGAAAGCACTCCAACTCATGGTAGACAACTGCCAAATCAGAAATTACAAAGTGGTACAAGAAATGAGCATAGGGTATTCCTTGGCCTCTTCAGTGAGCAATGGGCCCATGATCAGAAAAACACAAAAACTGATCCTACTTAATAAAAATGTGTGATATAAATATTAAGGGAGAAGGAGAGAAGACATGTGATGAAGGTCTGCTTTTCATCTACTAAAGCAAAAAGTCAACAGATGTCTGGCATTGATAAATCAATAATAATGACACAGCATGTCTGCAAAATATGTAGAGGCAGATGACACTTAAAAAAAATGGCTAAAAAACACTTTGAAAGTAGTTTGCCTGGTAGCAGGACAGAATGATATAGAGATCAATGAACAGGGCACAACTGCTTTCATCATAAAACTTTTGTTTTTAAAACTGTATACACATTTTTGATAGTGGCTATTAATTTAGAAAAATAAAAACTAAAAATTATCAAATGGGTGCTCTACAGCCCCAAAACAAGATGTCTTCACAAAGAATGAAGGTGAATAAACGATACCTTTATTTTTATTTTCAGAAGAATAGGGCTCTAAAGAGTTGATTTTTTTTTTTAAAGATTTACTTATTATTGAGTAGAAGAACTGGAGTGCAGGCCAAAGGTGCAGAGGGTGAGAGGATTCATCAGAGACAGAGTGGGGAACAGAACAGGTGGATCTACTGAGATACACTGCTGAGGGGAGCAGCAGGTGAGACAGGAGAGGTCTGCTGTGCCGTGTGGGTCCCCTCCCTGACTGGGGATCAAACTCAGGCCATAAAAGTGATAGCACTGACTAAACGCTGGACCACCAGGGAGGCCCCTGACATTTAAACTCAGAACATGAAACCTTGTCAGTCAGCCAGTTGAGTGAAGGAGCTCCCAGACAGAAGGACTAGCAGGTACAAAGGTGTGAGGGTGAGAACAAGTATGAGGACTAGATGGTCTTGAAGTAGGTGGGAGTGGCTGAAGGGGAGAGTCTGATACAGAAGAGGTTTAGAAGCAAAGGAGGAAAGGGCCCAGATGCCATCATGAAATATCCCTACCCTACCCCAAGGGCACTGCTGAAACACTGGATGACATCACGAAAGGATTCACGAGAACATGTTGCAAACTGTGAGTAACATTTGGAGCATGTTACTCTTCATGATTTCCACATAAAAACAGATCTAATTAAAGAAGTTACTAAATCTAACTAGAGAAATTACTCTGCATTTAGGGAGTTGATCCAGATCTGCGTCTTTCAAAATACCATGTCAAACTCATCCATGAGCAGCGAGGACACTTTCCAACATCCCTGGCAGCTGCGGAAGCTTCCCCAGTAAACTCGCTCTCACGCTTGTCTGTTCCACCCCCTTTATCCCCCTTGGAATTTCTCATTCAGGAGTCCTTCCCACCTCTTCCTGAACTTGCACTTGCCTCTCTTTAACCACGTCTGCTCCTGATCTCTGTCATTACTTGAATGCCTTCCTAGGTGGCCCATTATTTATTCTCTCATTGTTCTCTCCCTAACCCCATGAGGCAACTGGACACTGGAGAAAGAAGTAACTTCCTCCAACATCAGACAGCAGGTTGACGGCAGAACTGGGGTCATAATGAATGCATTCCTTTTGGCTTGTAAAGCTCTCCCTTCAAGACTTCAGAGAAGAAAAATGTTACTATACATCTGTGTGCAGGAACCTGAGACTGAAATTCCAAGAGGTGGATTTTCTTCTTATTGTTCCACTCTAATAGAATATTTTTCCTCTATTAAAGAAACTGTGATTAATATTTGAGAAATATGTTCTGGTTACATTTCATAATTCATACCCTTGGGTTAAGTCTGCCCAGATGTAATTATTTTCACAAAACTGCACTTAAGTCTTGCTTCCTTTAGAAGTAGCAGGAAACTACCACATTACTGCTGCTGGCACTTCCTTGGAAGAATTACCAAGGATCAAGTACAAATTGTTTTCATTTTACTGGGACTGGGCAGCATTGAATTAACAATGTGAACTAAACATTAAAAACAATGGTTCTCGGGCATTTCTTAGCCTTTTAAACATCAAAAACCTAAAGATAACATAAAACAAACTTGTGCTTGTGTTTTTTTATAAATATTAAAATGAAAACTGAAAAACCTTTAGAATCTTTATTAATTCATCTCTGCCATGTTAATATTTTTATGACATTTTTTGAATGCTGAGTGGCATGGTTTCACATTTTTGTAGATCTCCTATATGCTGGACTTAACAAGAGCTGGATTTTCACATCCGCTTCTTGATTCAGTCTCTTTCAAATGCGTATCATGCTGCTTTCTAGAAAATTCCACTTACACTCATAAAATGTAATGACAAAGCCCAAGAACAATTTGTATAGCCTAGAAAATGGCTGACTCTGAAGACATCTGAAAAGGGTTCCAGGGATCCTCAGGGGCCCTTGAATCATATTTTGAGTACTACAGGCTTAATATAAAATAAGAAAGCAATATTCATTGATTTGTTGAAACTTCAGTGTTTTTATGAGGTTTCACTTAATCTTCCCAACGAATCAGGGAGGAACTATGTTTACATACCATTACAGGTAAGAAAGCATTCATGAGAAAGTGTTCATGAATTTGTTTTGAACACTAGGATGCAAAACCTATGACTTAGGGGCTGTAGGACTCTGGGTGGACACTCTATGATCAAAGTGAAGTCACTCAATTCAAAAGAATACCTGCACCCCTATGTTTATAGCAGCATTCTTTACAATAGGTAAGACCTGGAAACAATCTAAATGCCCAAAAACAGATGAGTGGATCAGGAAGCTGTGGTACATATACACAAAGGAATACTATACAGCAATCAAAAATGGAAAATTAGACGCATTCATAGGAACATGGATGGAACTGGAAGGGATTACGCTCAGCGAAATAAGTCAGAAGGCAAAAGAAAAATACCAAAGGGTTCCTCCCCTAGGAGGAATATAAGGGAACCAAATAAGGATCAAGGAAAGGAATAAGAACAATAATAATAATAACAATAAAGACACAAAAACCAAAAATGAAAAGACAAGGACAAATTCGGGACACTTGGTGGGGAGGAAAGAGGGGGAGGGTTGAGGGCAGAGGGGAGCCTGGGGGACTGAGATGATGGTGCACTAGTGATATGGTGATGGGGAATACATGGGGATTACAATTGATGTCAAATATATATAAATAAAAATAAATGTTAATTAAAAAAAAACAAAGTGAAGTCACTCAAGGTGGTGACCTTGCTCTGTCCTTGAATATATTGTGGGTGATTCATTTGGATTCCAGCTTTAATAGTTTATCTCAAGCTATCTCATCTGTCTAGAGCATAGATTGTCATTTCAGGAAGTATGGTACCTAATTTGGGGTGACTCCTGCTTTCTAATTTGTACTATTTTGGGGAGTGGGGGTAAGGAGTTTGTGTCCTAAATCTGGTTGGCATCCTCTGAGCAAAACAATAATCACAGCAATAATAAGTTGAACAAATACCCATGTGATCTTGCTAGAGCTGGGGAGGAAGAAGAGGACTGTGGCAAGAATCAATGTGCAAGGTACAAGAACTGAGCTAATGCAGTAAGATGGAAAAGTTTCTAAACCCTTTCTGCACTGACTAACTGTATGTCATGGGGACACCTTAAGGGCAAGCTTTGGGATTCTGTGAACCTCAGTGTATCTACCGATGAAACAGGTAATGCCAGTCACTCAGGGTTGCTGGAAGCTTCTATAGGAAAATGTAGGGCAAGTGCCTTCCACTGAAGCTGGTACAAGGTGAGCACTCCGTAGATGGTGTTGTGATGGTGTGGACCATGGTAACATGATGCAGCCACATCCCGGATACTAGTAAGGCCAGTGCATTCAAGCACCCACAGAGGGGCTCTGACCCTGACCTTGAACCTCTCTGGCAGTCTTATTCATTTAGCAACAGGGATGCACACTGAGAATTTATGTAGCTGGGTCACTTTGTCATTGTGTGATCATCACAGATTGTACAGATTTTTTTTAATTCTGGTCACGATTGTCTGAGACAGTACCGAAAAGGGCATACTTCTGTTTGGTCTTCAATCGAGGGCATCAGAAGTGTCTCGATAGCTGTAGAGGCCCTTCTTGAATGTGTGTTGCTGTCAATGAAGCAGATCCTTTAAGAGCTTCCATCACTTTGTCTTTGTTCTCCAGATAACTGTGGTGGGATGGAACACGCCTGCCCGTTCAGCAGTGCGCGCGCTGATCTTTTACTTCTGTAGCCTTAATCACTTTTAATTTCATTTCCAGGTCCGTGGCTTCTTACTGGCAATATTAGCCATGGGTTCTGTACACACAGGGCCATGATGAACAAAACACCATACGATTAAATCAAGAACAAGGGACAAAGATGCTGTCAAAGCACCTGGTAAACAGGAAGTGGATGAGAATGCAGGTGTAAAATATTACCACATTATAATAGCCACGACATCACCGGGCAGCAGAAATTTGGGGACCACCATCACAAACGCTATTGTTACCAGAATGTCCTTACACAGCTCATGACTATATTCCAGCCACAGCGTCATCTTTCACCGCCTCTATCATGTCGGGTTCCTCCCAATCAGGCCCTTCCTAAGTGCTACTCTCTGCCTGGAAGCACTCTGAATCCCTCCAAACTCAGTTTCCGAGCTACTTACTCTTCAGAGCTCACACCACCTCTAGGAAGCCTTCCTAGACCACCCAGACTATTCACCCCTCCTCACTCTCCACAGGTTTAGAGAAGCCAGCATATCTGCATAATATTATCCATTAGTGAAGCAATTGTATAACCACTTGTTTAATGTCTGTCTTCTCATTTCTCTCTAGCTTCTGTCTCGCTACAAAGGAAAAGCATGCGGTCATAGCACCTGAGGCTGTTCCTTCTACTTCCTGCCACATATGATAACTTTCTCTTTTGGATTTGCTGAACTCACAGGTGATAAATCTCCAGATGTAAAGTTCTCAGAGACCTGGCAGCCAGGGAGCTTTCAGGGACACTAATAACAATGACAGCTTTGGGTACTGACATGTTCCTCTCGTCAGCATCGTGTACACATGAAGTTTAGTTTCCCTAGCACCCTAATTTGCAAGTGGTGTAACAGTTTCAGAGGTGAAGAAACTCCCCCAAGGTCAAAGTCAGCAAAGAACAGAGCCAAAATTCAAACCCAGGTCAATGAGACTCCAAAATCTGTTTTCCTTCCACTCTGTCAAGAACCACTATGCAGATACTTCCTCTTTCCGATCTCCATAATATCATTTCATTATTTATCCTGCACATTCTGCTCGATGCCTTGTGTGGATTCCCTCATTTAATCCCAACAAAAACGTTTTGAGTTGGTTATTATTAATACTCTATTATATAGATGGGAAAACTTGAGTCTTTGGATATTAAAAATTTTTTCTAAGCACACACAGTTAGCGATTACTTTAATGTCTGTCGTTACACAAGGCAGTCTTTAGCTTATACTCTCAAACCATAAGACTCAGAGATGAAACACAGTAATCCTGTTCCTCTGTCATGGTCATTGCCAAAGGCAAAGTTCTGTCCCCTCACTCTTCATATTTCATTTCAGTCTCCACTTTCTTCACAGTCCCTGCCAGGAGGACAGTGACATGCATTTGTGTCTGTCTACACCCAGTTCAAAGTCCTGGATTGATCTTTTCTCACCTTCATCTGGTCTTTACAGCCTCAACCTCCTAGACTTCCTACTTTCTTATCCAGTGTTCCCAGCCCCAATAACCCAGAGAAGTGGTTTCTCTGCAAGCACTAGCAGCCTCAAGCAGCTTCTTCAGAGGTACACCTGACTCAACCGTCCTTTGCACATTTTTTTTAAGATTTATTTATTTATGCATATAAGCACTGGGGTACAGGCCAGAGGCATGGGGAGGTGAGAGAATCCACCAGACAGAGCAGGGATCAGAACAGGCAGATGGATCGAAATTCACTGCTGAGGGGAGCAGCGGGCCAGGCAGGAGAGGTCTGCCTGCGCCATGTGGGTCACCTCCCCAGCCAGTGGCAGGGATCGAATTCGTGCTGCAGTGGCTGTGGTTTGCTTCATAGTGCGTTGCTTAACCCACTGAGCTACCGGGGAGGACCCTGCACATTTTCATTCGCATCCTTCCATGCAGGTACTGTGTGTTCTTCTGACTCTGGAGGCGCAATCAAACCTGAGTTCCTGCCTTGTCTGGTACCTGCAAAGCTGAGAATGGAGACCGGCAAAGACAGTCAACCATAATGAGATGGAGTCACACGACCCAGATGGCAACCCCTGCTTACAGGTGGCACCAAGCCCTGGAAATGGGCAGTCCAAGCTAGGACATGTGGTAGACCAGTATACACAGCAGACTTCAAAGACTGAGTACACATAAGGAGAATGAAAAATATCTCAATCATTGTGTATCTCGCACTCATGCTAAAATGATATTTGGGGGCCTCTCTGGTGGTGCAGTGGGTTAAGCAACACACTATGAAGCAAACCACAGCCACTGCAGCACAAGTTCGATCCCTGCCTCCAGCCAGGGAGGGAACCCACATGGCGCGGCAGACCTCTCCTGCCTCTTCTGCTGCTTCCCTCAGCAGTGTGTTTCAGTCAGTCTGCCTGTTCTACTCCTCACGCTGTCTCTGGTGAATCTTCTCACTCCCACACTTCTGGCCTGTACCCCAGTGCTTGTATACATAAATAAATGCATCTTTTTAAAAATGATATTTGGATACACTGCTTAAAATACAATGGACTACTATTAGGTATTTGCATTTATTATGTGGTTTGTTTTCACAACCTTCTAGAAACCACATAAGTCGCATATTTAGCTCAGGTCATAAATCTTTGGAGAGTGTTGCCTGAGATCGGGGTTTGGCTCTACCATAGGGTGGTCAGCCATGCTGATTTGCCCAGAATTCTGGAAGGGCTCTCCCTCTACATCTGCCTCCCTCTCCCCTATACTCTATACAGGGCCTGGCAGACAGTATCACAAATGGCCTCAAACGAATGCACAGGCAAATCAATCAAATCTCATCATGATACTGTCCTGCTAAAAACTCCTTCAGTGGTTTCCACTGCACTGAAATTCAACTCAAACTCACTATCGGTCAGGTGCGATTGCCCCCGTTCACCTCTCCAGCCTTCTCTGGCACCACCTGTCCTTTGACCCTACAGATATGTCTCTCCCCATTGACATGTCACTCACCCATGTGTACGTCTCTCCCCATATAGGTTTGTGCCTCTCCTCCACATACATACATGTCCCTTGAATACATAAAATTCTTTCTGGCCTTGCGCTCTTCATACATGCTCTTCCTTCTTTCTCAAACCTACTTCCTCCCATTAATTTCCCAGTCCACAAGTTCTGACATCTCAGAATTTAAAGACCACATACTGAAAAAGACCCTCTTGAATATATATCATTCAATGTTCTGGCAGGGAACAGGTCTTGCATGCCAAGTGGGGTAAAATGCTAACACAGGGGCTATGGACAGGTCTGGACAGGGTTTAGGGACACTAACAAGAGACAGTTCTAGTACTCCATGGCTAGCTAAAGCAGGCCAGAGAAGCAAGAAAGGGAGAGCATGGCCCAGAACCTAGAGACGACAGGTGTAAGAAAAAGTCTACTTTAAAAGAAAACTTCCCTTCTTAGAGAGTTGCAACTAAACATGGAGATCTGGTAGGGGAGGAAGTAGGGAAATACAGAGCAAGGCTCGTTCTCCTCCCACCTTTCCAATGGACAGTCTCCAACTAGCACCAGAGGAGCCCTTGGAGGCAGTCCATCAGGCTAGCCTCCAGGAGGGGAGAGGAAAAGTAGGAAGAGGGATGACAGTGCAAACAGAAGCTATCCAGCACCGTCCACTTTTAGGTAGACCTCTTATCACCCTGCCTCATAGCAGCCTGCGTCTTCTCTTCTTGGTGTTCAATGCAGTTTTCACTTTGGGGTCTAGTAGCTAAGTGTCTCAAAGCATCTTTAAGTCATAGATTCTGTAGCCATGAAGGCACGAGCCTGTTTGATGTGCACACACTGGCGAATGTGTGAACACACGGATGAGAGACATCACAGCAGATAAAATTACACACATGCATGCACACCTCAGTTTCAAAGGGAGACACCTCCTCTACAAAATTAAGAAATGCCAGGAAATTTCACATCAAAGTCAATTCAATGAAAACAAACTGCTGCCTAGCATAGAAATGAAGCTCTAACTTCAAGAAGAGCTGATCATTTTCTAAGAAGAGAAGAAAAAAAAAAATGCCTTTCCTATTAACCTGCTGTGCAAACACGCTGAGCCTAGCTAGCTAAGCCAGCTCGGCATCACACAAAGGGGTCATCTTTCCCCAACCCACAGTGCAGACTTCAGTAAGGTCAAGTGCAAGTATTCCTCCTTGAAGTCTTTGTTCCCTAAAGCCCTTGAAAGTTCCTTTCCCTATATTGACTGCTTCAAAACAAGGAAAGTGCCGGTCCACCTTAAATTCCTGCTGCCTGGTCTTTATTTTTTGTATCTTCTTAAAGAAATAGATTTCTCTGAGCTCTTGTGGTAATATGAGGAATCCAGACACAAAACTTTTTATCAAAGTCTCCAAAAGTTCATATAAGGAGATGAATGCATTCTATCAACAGCTGAATTTGACACCCAAACACAAACTCCCATATCTGCTTCTCTCCCTGCCCCCACACTTCACTTTGGTGTGAAGGGAGAAGCCCTTTTTCATTATAGCATTTGACACAGTATGATTCCAAACATTTCATCTTTTTCAGTCTTCCAATGTATTGTATGCATTTCTCTCCAACCACAGGGATTTTGCAATGGCTGCTTACTTTTGCTGGAAGCAGCAGTGCTCTTATCTCCAACTAGTTCTGTGGAAATAAGCCAGTGTTAAAAGCCTTGATCATAGTGCGGTTGTGAGAAAAATCGAGAAAATGTGATTGAGGTTGTACATATAAGGCATGTAAAACAGCCCATAAGAAATCTCAGTGCCAGCTTGCTGATGATTACTTCCAAAGTATCCGTTAGGTCCCTAATCAAATATTACTCATTCTACCAGATATTATGTCTCCCAGGTTAGACTGCGGGCCCCAGTCAGGGCTTCTCCTATGACTGGATGCTCTTCCTTTACAGTGTGAACTACCATCCATACTAAGGGATGTTTCAAATCATCATAAAAATAATGTACGTGTTCTTGACTCAACAAAAAAAAGAAATCATTGCGGATTGGTGGAGCAACTAAATTTGTTATCAGACACCACCATATAGCTGTAGTTTCTAGAAAAGTATTTCATACTTATAGCTAATCTACATTAGATGAAAAGATGAACAGAGAGCCTGCCCGCCCCCACTGGGGTACAATAGTCACGCATTTCCATTGAAAGAATCAGTTTCAAGAATTCTAAAGATACATATGTGAGGAAACTGAGGCAAAAGAAGCCCTTGTGCACTGTTTGCAGGAATATAAGTTGGCACAGTCCTTATAGAAAAAGTATGGAATCCTTAAAAAATGAAAAATAGAATTTTCGTATGACCCAGAAATCCCACTTGTGGGTATCTACCTGAAGAAGCAGATTCTGCCTAATGGGATTATTACTTTCAGAAAAAGAGGTCAGAGAACTTGCTCTCTTTTATCTCCCCAACATGTGAAGCACAGCAAGAAGGCGGCCATCTGCAGCCCAGGAGGAGAGTTCTCACCAGAACCCAATCAAGGCAGCACCAAACTCCAGAGCTTAAGAAATAAATGTCTGCTATTGAAGCCTCCCAAGTTAGGAATTTTTGTAGAGAGGCTCAAGGAGACTAACAGTCTCCTATGAAGGAAGGAGTGGAGAAAAGCATCATCTACTGTGCTCATGAAGCCCTTGGTCTTATTTACATGGTTACCTAGACAACTGGTAAAGCCAACTGGTAAAGTGTAATTCTGAGAGAGTATGTGCAGAAAATGCTCTATGTTCTTCTTACTACTACTTCTTTGTGGACACACAAAAAGACTACATTTCCCAGGTCCCCCTGTATTACAATTTGGTCATGTGACTGAGTTTTGGCTATCAGAATGCAGGCAGCAGTACAGGTATCACTCCCAGGGCTGACCATAGAATACCACACGCACAACGTTCCATACCGTCTACCCTTCTTCAAGGTCACCTTGAGGCCACAAGAGCTACCTGTCACCCATTAGACTTCACATAAGTGAGAAATACAGTTTAACATATTAAGTCTCTGATACATAGTGCTAACTTGTTACTACTGCCTAACATAGTGGTATTCTGACTAACATAATAAGGCAAACACAAAAAAAGAAATGAAGAGATCAGTTTGTGATGTGATGTTAGAAAGTCATTTCTTTGGCTCTGAATTTTCTCACCTGTTAGTCAACCATGAATAGAGAATAGATCATCATGATTTTTTAAAAAGTTTTTGCCCCATTAAGTACGTAGGGGTACTCTGCTTCATTATATCCTCTCCCCACACACAGTTCTCAAAGTAATAAAAGACCATATTGCTTTCACTTAAGAATGTGTTGACTGGTAACAAAATGAATTACATCTAGAGCAAACAGAAATGTTATGGTTTGTCCAAGATAGTCCCCTTTCTAATTTTGTCCCAGTGTGACTCAGTGTAATTATTAATATCAACGTCCCCTTTGCCTCTGGGGTATCTGGTTTAAATAATACATTGTAGGGCAAGCTAGTAAGTCAGACACAACATGGAACAACTCTTACCAGACCTCTCTGGCCATATATTGTTCGTCCTCTGCCTTGAGGTTCTACCACCCGCCGTGGGTCTTCCGTGGAATCCTCTACTGGGTCCTCTGGATCCAGTCTGTGGAGCTCAGAGAAAGATGCCATGTCTCGTGCCTCATCTTCACACTGCTTCCAGCGAGTCAAGAGACCACACCCTTACTGCAAGAGAGAGAGAGACTATGGTTATCTTTCTGGTAGTTCTGAGAGCCCAGAGACAAGCAAACAAGGTGGGTCTGAGAACAATTTTAAGTAAATGCCTTCACTCCCTCTAGGACTACAGGGTTATTGTGAACACCCTAGCCCCTAGAAACTGTTCCCTGGTGAAGGTGGCATAACTCTGATAATGGGAAAATGACCACGAACTGATAAAATTGCTTCGAGACTGAACAACTGTGAACAAACTATGAGAACCTGGTAGAAAGTCACAGATTTGGGCTTCTCCCAGTGTGGGGCCTATGAGCTGTGAAAACAGATATTGGTTCCTAGGGAGCTCAGGGCTTTCAAACCAGAGTGGATCCTCTACCCAATTATGTAGTACCATTAAGGATAATAATGGAGTTATTCTGGGGGAAGAGACAAAGTTGAACTGCCCAAAAGATGAACATTTTAACTAGATCCTCAGGCAACTGCTATGCATAGTTAGAGCTTGAGAGGCAGTGGCACAGGTAAGCCCAGGACCAGAACCTGTGGTCACACAGAAAGGGTGTAGCAGTGGACACTAGCCAATTCCTGCCACTCTTGACCAACATGTTCTCATTCCACATCAAACCATGTATCTTTTCCTCCTGTTGCTTCTAGCTCTTACCTGCAATTCATTAATCAGTGACTGACGCTCTCCAGAGGACTCTAAGAAAGAAGAGGTCCTTTCATTTTTACCTACAATTAGTCAAGTAGCCCTCCACCCCAAAGCATATGGAGCAACAACTTCACAAAGTCTTGAATGTGTTAACTTCTAGCCTTTCTTTTCTCAAAAGCAAAGACATCCACCTCAGGGATGGGGCTTCCCTGACCCTACAACATCTGGGGGAGCTGGGACAGTTTTGTTCAGCCTGGACTCTTCCAGAAGACTTCCCGGAGAAATGAAAGGAAGGACTTCCTGGGCAGGACTGGGCACCAAGAGCACCCTGCCACGCTGCGGGCCACAGTCTGCCAAGGCAGGAGAATCATCTTCCAAGATTTTGCAAACTGACAGGCAAGCTCCTTGAACGGCTACCTCTTTCCTCTCAGTTGCCAGAGTGAGTCTTCAGCCTGCCCAACCCATCTACAACAATAACCTTTTCTACCACTAAGGACAGAGTGGGGTACCCCAGAAAGCAAAGTTACACAGCAAGAAGAAAAGGGCACACAGGGTTGGGTCAACCACTCTGTGGGCTGGGGAGAAACAGAATTTTATTTCTTGTATTTCCACATTCTCCGGAAAGAGGTAGTGAAAGGAATAATAGATTTTCCTGTGACCTGTAGGAAACTACATGTTACCGAAGAAAACAACATGGCTTATTATGATGAACCATACATTGTAACAATGCAATGTTAACACAATGAAAGAGTAAAAGAAAACAACAATACAACCTATATTCAGTATGACCCCTAGCGATTACTTGTGGTCTTCCCTATGGAGCAGGAATTACTGGGTGTTTCCAGTATCTTCTTTACAAAAAGCAATACATAATCATCACCAAAAAATCAGAAAAACAAAAAGTACATAAAACACAAAAATGAAAGAGATAATATACTTGGTAAAATTTTAGCTCAAAGTCAGCAGAAAGGACTGAAAGGACAAAGGAGGGTGGAAAGACAAAAGGAAGAGGGAAAGAGCTTGGAAAAGGGAGACAAAAGGGGGAAAGGAAAGGAATGGACATCCTCAATGAGCGGACCACAGATGGTGGACCCAGTTGTTTGTTTAAATAGGTTCATGTTGGGGCCCTCCCTGGTAGCGCAGTGGGTTAAGCAACACACTATGAAGCAAACCGTAACCACTGCAGCATGAGTTCGATCCCTGCCACTGGCTGGGGAGGTGACCCACATGGCACAGCAGACTTCTCCTGCCTGGCCTGCTGCTCCCCTCAGCAGTATGTTTCAGTTGATCTGCCTGTTCTGATCCCTGCTCTGTCTGGTGGATTCTCTCACCTCCCCACACCTCTGGCCTGTACCCCAATGCTTGTATGCATAAATATTTTTTAAAAAATAGGTTCATGTCTAACACTCCAAGTCAACAAATGAAAGGCAGGTTCTGTTAACAAGCATCCTCCATGTGCCCTCTCTGGACCAGGAGGTTCTCTTAGGTGTTATAAAGCACGATGATGACCCTGCAACCACCCTAAAAGTGAAAACAGTTGTCAAGTCACCAGTGAAAACAACTGCGACTTGGGGCAACTAAATAAAACCTTTCCCCAAGGTTATGAGCATCTACTTTACTGCAAGTGATGAACATATATTGGTAAAAGGAGAGACTTGAAGTTATGTCTCTTCATCCAGGACACTTCTCTAAACACTTCTCCGAACACCCACACTCTTCTAAGTTTCACTGAGGATGAATTTCCAGAGGGCTGCTCCACTGAAAGTTTTCCATTAACACCTTTCGTGTTTGCCCTCAATGGCCACCCCTCTGCAGGCACTCACTTTTCAGCATTCTCAGTCTGCCAATCCCCCCTCCTGGCTTCTGCACATCTCAAAGTCTGATGTTAAGAAAGCAAAGTTAGGTTGGGACTTTTTGGCTCTCTTTCCCAGTAAAAATAACAAGTGCCCCAAAAAAAATGAATTGGTGCATTCTGTTGTGGTTCTATCTTTTCTCCTTTGCTTGTCCCTTCACAGTGGAAAATGTTGTATTGCACAACTAAGTACCTGTTCACTTTCAAATACTTTATTCCAGAGATAAGTCAATTTTGCTTCAAAACCAAGACACATCAAGCATCCCATTTCAGAGAAATCAAAAAATAAAGTTAGTCCAATTTAAAGAGAAAAGATGATTTCCTGATGTTGCTAACTTTAGGGCATTTTCAGGGTTCACTTCATACCCAGTAAGGCTCAGAATCCAGAAAACCAGAAATAAGTCTTTGTCCTCTTAAACACAGTTCAGATCCTGAACTTTGTGCCTGCCTGCCTGCCTGCCTGCCTCTCCCCCCGCCTCTCTGATAACATATGTTCATCTGACTTTTGTCCACCCAGTATGTTCCGGAAACCATCCCAAACAGACTCCAATTTCCTTACACATCTATATATCATAGTCTGTCTAGTTTTATTTCAAGGTATGTGTGCTAATATTTTAAGGCAAGGACCAGAGTAGGGAGAGAGAAGAGTTAAGAGGCTGGAAGGTGAGTGAGTGGACCAGGCTTGGACCTCTTCTCTGAGATAGGCTTATGCTTAAGCCTCACTTATAAAAATGTTTTTAAAAAGTATAAAACAAATGGTGCTTTCCCCAATATTGTGGATTTAAAATGGATTTATTATGGAATTAAAATGCATAAACATTTACCGCTCAGAGAAGACGCGGGCCAAGACACTAACTCCAGGGACATGCTGGGTTTTCAAGGTGTTTAGGGAGCCGCTGGGAGGCCTCCTTGCCTCCTAGAAAACGTAACACATCCTAGAGCACTCCAGCAACTTGCTCTGTTGTCAGGCAGCCCCATGTCAGAACACCGGCTCCGGCACTAACAGCAGGACCTTGGAAAGCCGTTGGCAATTGCAATGTTCCACTTCCTTCCCTGCCAAGCGGGCATATCAGCACTCACGGAATCATTACAGAGACCAAGTGAATTACAGATGCAGTGGGTTTGACACACGAACCTGATGGCTGTTGTGATCATAAAATGATTATAATCCTTTTCACTATTAACTGGAGGTAGAAGTGTGCTATGCAACCTAACTGAGAAAAGGCTATATTTCTTACTGGAAATTGGGGGGTGGAAGCTCAGAAAAGAGACCATATTTGAATAGCAACTTAAAAAAAAAATGTGCTGAATTGCCAGAGCAAGAGATTTAAGAAAGAGCATTTGCTATTTGGTGAGGATGTTACCCGCACATAAACAAGCTGGGGACAGGCTTAGTGGGCTAGGCGGCTCAGCACAGAAGTGTACCCGGAGTGGAGGCGGGTTTTAGTGTCATCAGAGGCTGAGAACAAAGCTTAGGAGGAGACCTTGCAAGACCTGACCAGTATTCCACAGGCATTGGAAAAATCCAGCAGATTTTAAACTGGAAGAGGAAGGGTGGAAAGTAACACAGTGGTGGGGGGATGGCGTAAAGAGTTTGCCTAGGGGAGCTCCCTAGAGAATGACAGATCAGCCTCAGTTTTCCCACTGTGTACATACCACACCTGAATCTTAATCACATCATACTGTCATTGCTTACGGAATTGCCCCGTTTACTCTCCTGATTATAAGCTTCAAGAAGGATCCTGGCCATGTGCACGGCCATATTGGCAGTGTCGGGCACACAGGAAGCTCTCAAAGACCCAATGGAGGCTGCATCTCAGAACAGGTCATGCTTTCCTTCCCATGTCTATTTTGTAGTGATATAGAAGGACTTTTCCTCAGCTTTGCAAGAAGCACAGAGTCATCTCTCTTCTTTGAATGAAACAGAATTTCTCAAGGACCATCCAACTTAAGAGTTTTTGTCAACTATACTGGAGGCCCCCAGAGGCCAGGAAAGGGATGCTCCTTTATTTCTTGCGTTTGTCACTTAAATATTTCTTGCTAATCATTTGTTCTGCACTACTGAAAATCAAGATATTAGCTTTCTTTGAAAATAGAAATGTATTTCTATTTCACTTGTTAAGACTGGCTCTTATACTAATTCATCAGCTCTTACTCTAAATTATTCTAAATTCATGCATTAGTATCATCTACCATTTCAGAATGCAATATATTTCAAAGTACCAGTATAAGCAGCAAACTGTCATTTTATCCTCTAGAACTCAACAGCTTTTTACAATCAAGGACATTTCTTGCCCTGGCCACCAAGAAGCTCAGAAGTACATATGCTGTGTTCCACTGCTGAATCTATCCTCAGTCTCTCAGTCTCTCTCTCTCTCAGTCTTTCTCTCTCTCAGTCTTTCTCTCTCTCTCTCTCTCTCTCTCTCTCTCTCTCTCT
>JAGFMF010011623.1:6068708-6108909 GCA_019455555.1 Galemys pyrenaicus
CTCTCTCTCTCTCTCTCTCTCTCTCTCTCTCTCTCTCTCTCTCTCTCTCTCTCTCTCTCTCTCTCTCTCTCTCTCTCTCTCTCGCTCTCTCTCTCTCTCCCCCCCCCCATGTGTACAAAAGCCAGGAGAAGAAGGTAGCTAAGATAGAAATGAAATGTAATGCCTAGGGTGATCTAGTCCTGTTCTTTGGGCAGTGAACTCCTCCCTCTACTCTGCAAAAAAAAAAACTGAGACAGAGAGAAGTTATTTTCCAGGGACAGGTAGTTGGGAAAGGTTGGTATGGAGCCTAGCCTTTCTGCCCCTTGATTAATTTCTCTTTGTAACTTCAAATATGATCACTAATAATTTCAGATAAATATTATAAATCTATCTTCACTTGAATATACCTGAAATAGTGTTTGTGCAGCTGAAAGCCACATTTAAGGGGCTAATCGAGGGGCAGAAACTTTCCAACCTTCCCCAGCTATCCGGCCCTGGACAATAACTTCTCTGTGCCTCAGTTTCCTCATCTTCACAATGGGGACAGAAGTTCACCTGCCCTAAGACTAGAGGCTGGACATGATCCATGGAGCTTCTTTCTGAAAGTTCAGCTATTTTCTTAAACCGATGATTTCCAAATGGCTTTAGGAATCAGAACCCCCTGGGGCATGAGCATAAGCATGAAGACATAGCTTGTTAGACCCATGAGTTTCTGATGCAGTAGGTCTAGGGTGAAGCCCTAGAAATTGCACCCAGCCCTGCTGCCACTGGTCCATAGCCCATACTCAGAACCACTGGTCATAGAAGAGCAATCTGAGAAGCAATGGCAGGAGGGGGTTGGTGGGGTGCTACAGTTGGTTCTTTGAATGAGAAAATGATGAGAGACTATTCTATTGCCCACCAAGTCTCAGATGCTGCAGCTTCAGCTCAGCAACTAATTACATACTGAGACGAGGCTGGTGGCCACTCTCGTGGGGGCCATGGAACACAAAGGCCAGTCAGGTGACCCACCTGGACAAGGCCCGGGAAACAGGCAGTTCAGAAAGGAGAGACAAACATGCTTCATACAATTTATTTCTACAGGCCCACCTAGAATTTTCTCTGGCCATAACTAGAGTCAATATAAGCATTGATTCAGGGTAAATCATACACAGGCCCAATACCGAGTAATGCAGGGAGGATGGAAACAATCGGAAGGAGAGTGGGAACATGCAGACTATCCTCAGGAACTCCCAATCTTATGAGGAAGGCAAATTTCACACATGTGCATACACTCCGTGGATACACATCAAAACAAATAAATAGCTGCAACGTTATATGACATGGAGATAGAGTGTTGTAGACAGGAGACAATGGCGAGCAGGCTTTCCTGGAGGTGGTGAGGCAGGCTGACAGGAGTCTGGAGGAACAGGCAGGGTCTGAAGTCATGGAAGGATGAGGAAAGCATGGAAAGAGGCCAGGGTTTGCAGAGAGGAGATGAGCGTAAGCATGGAGAACTTCTAAGTCTTTCTCCACCCTGCCATGTGCGTGCCCTCAAATCATCTCCATTTCTTTGTCTCCATTTCCTCACTTGAGGAATGAGGGTGCTGAGCTGCATTGCAAGTTTCCAAATTCTGTTCCATTCTGGAGAGACCCCAGGCCAGTCACAGGGTGGGCTCAGCACTCTCCCTGCCTAGGCTTCAGCTAGAGAAACTCCACTTTCTTACACTTTTCCCTCCCTGGACAGCTTCCAGAAAAAGGGTCTAGAAATTACTCAACAAGGAGGCTCTTTCCACCTCTAGATTGGGTGGTGGCACAGAAAAGAGAAAGAAGCCAATTAGCACAAAGGATGGAAGCACTAGGTGGGCCAGGCAGCTTCTAGAACGGCCTAACCATAAAGAGTTTAGTCCAACGGGGTGAGAACCAGGGAAGCCTTGGAGGTTTGTGAGGGAGGGACACCACAAGAGAGGGGTGAAATTGGGCCACCAACTACTAGAGAAACAAACTGATCTGAAAATCTCAACTACTCAGAGCGGTGTGAGTAAGAACAAAGGGTAATTTTCCCCCTTGTCAGCCTCCCCCCAGGACACTGTACTGTATGCAAAACTGGTAACTGTGAGACAAACATTTCTTTCCACCTCCCTTCACAGCCCCACGGGCCTTCAGGAAGACCTGCACTTCAAGCAAAGTCTTTTTATTTTTCAACACCCACAGCTTCCATTCAACAATCACAAGTTTTCCACTTTCATCAAAGAGACCAAAGAGAGAGGCCGAGGCAGCAACCTGTTCTCAGCAGCCCTGGGCAGATGACAGAGCTCCCCGCCACCTACTCCCTGCCCATACCCACCACAGGACACAGCTTTCTCCCCACATCAGTCAGGGACACACACCCCAAAACCCGGGCTTGCTTCATTCCCACCTCAATTACCGGACCAAACGAATGTGTGCGGCCATTTCTCCTAAAGCCAAGCCCAGTTTGGGATGAAGGGGACCTTGGCGTCTTTGACTATAAAATGAGTAGGCTGCCCAAGAATTCAATGCACCTCTCAATGGTTCTTCCACCCCCAAGATCTATGGTTTTATGGATTCACCCGGAAGACTATCCCAGCCAAGACTTGGTGTGTCCCGACTCGGATGAAGCTCAGCAGTTTGGGAGCTATGCAAGGAGGGCAGTGGGTACAATCCAAACTCGACTGTGGACACTGTACATTTCCTAAAGGGTGCTGAGACTCCTGCTGGTTCCCAGACATATGCTGCAGTCAAACAATGAGCAGAAGAGGGAGGAGCTCTATAAAGAGCTGGCTACTTGTAGTAGTTCTCCAAGCGCTACATCCGGAGGCACCAGCTAGGCAGTGATTCATATTTTAAGTGATGTTTTGGAAAGGAGATTATTAGTAACCACAGATGTGACCAAATCTGTCCCCAAGAGAATAATCTATTTACTGCATTTATCTAAATCCCAGACTTGGCCCCCGGGATTATTTGCAACATTTGACCGGAATAATCCCAGGCCATGGCCAAGTCTATTCCCACTCATGAAGTGCTCTTACATCACTGTCTAATTTGATCTTCATGGGGGCTATCAGTGTAGACGAATAAAAGGAGGGGCCCAGAGACTTGTGCAAGGACCCAACGTCAATCATGGGAAGGGCTGAGACTGGACCTTAGGTCTTCAATCTTCCAGGGCATTTGGGTGAGTTAGCACGGGTGTGACGTCAACCAGGTACAGCTATGCCTCCAAGTTATCCCGCCGATTAACACCTGCAACTTAGTCTGAGACTGTCTGTAGTCCCTCTGGGCCTCAATTTCCCCATCTGTAAAAATGAAATACCTGCCTCAGGGCATGGAGGTGAAAGCAGAGTGAGGCCAAGTGTAAAGAAAGCACCTAGCATGATTCCTGAGACTAGAGGCTCCACTGTCACACACACACACACCCCACACACAGCACACAATACACAACAGATACAACATGGATAGTGCACCTCACACCACAAACGCACACCACACACACCCTCATACATTCTGCACCACACCATTTCTCCACCCCCACCTTCCCTACAGAGGCTTCCCCTCTTCCCCTTTTTATGTGTTACGGCAGACCCAAGGCTAGCTTTGAGCTGAACAGATCCAATATATGCTGCAGGAATTCCTGGTTCAAAAGACTGGTGCTTCCAGCTTCCTGCTCTCACCAGCATCTTTGAACCTGTCTCCCAATTTCACACGGCCATGAGCTAGTCCCCTTTTGGATAATCCCCATAGTCTTTCTTCTTGTGCATCTGGAAGTCCTTCCAGTTTTTCAGCAGGAGCCCCTGTCATTAAATTTTGGAGTTACTCTACTGCAGTGCACAGAATCCAGCCTCCCTGAGGCCCAGGAAAGAGATGTTGCCCAACAGCGTCTTCGGAGCCCCAGGCCTCGCTAAAGAGAATGTGCAGCTTCTGGAGCAGGAAGGCGTTCTGTGGCTGCGTCTAAACGAAACAGAAGTTGCTTTGTGCACACACACACACACACACACAGATTAGGGAAACCGTCATTTTCCTACTCGCCCTCTGACATCAGCCACCTTCTCTGTAGCTGGTTTCTCTGCAGTCAAATTAATCCCGGGCGATGAAAAATGAACCTCTCCCCCACCCCTGCTGCCGCCTTTCGCCTCACGCCCCCAGAGAAGAACTTCTTCGCAAGGCAGCCGGTGAAGGTTTTTTTCCAAGTCACATGATTCAGGATGCAGGGGGAAGAATCCTTCTTGGAACCGAGATGGGCCAGAACCGAAGCAGATGAGGAGAGATAAGGTGTGATGCGGGGAAGACTATATAAGAATGGACTCAGGGCTGCAGCAGGCACTCAACGGAGTGGCCCCCTCTCAAGACACAGTCATGCATGTGCCGGCAGGCTCCGTCACCAGCCACTTGGGGACCACTGGTCGCGGTTATTTCTATTTCACCACAGTCTCGCTGGCTGTGTGTCTCATCTTTGCGGTGGCGACCATTATGGTGTTGGTAGTTCAGAGGACGGTAAGTGGACTCCTCTCCCTCACTTTTCTTTTTGATTTATGTTCAGTTTTCCCCCAGAGAAAGATCTTGGGAATAAACTGATAAATGTGTGGAGAGCGAGAGAGAGAGAGGTTGAGAGAGAGGGAGGCGATTTATCACACAGAGAAAAGGGAGAAAAGAAACAGGAACTTGTTGCTTTCAAACAATCTGACTTTATGAGAGAAAAATTTCTCGAGCCATTATCTTGAAATTTTCCAGACTCACACAAGCCAAGAGAATGAAGCAGAGCTCTTAGCCTTGAGAAATTAAGAGTTAGGTTGTGCTGAGCTTGTCATGGTGTCAAGGAAGGAAGCAGTAAGGAAATTTGATAACATATTTGCACAACTTGTTATCATGTCTCCAAGGCCTTCAGACCAGATTCCAACGTTCTATAGTCTCACTTCAAATGTTCCTGAAATTTCAGAGGCCTCGTCCACTGCCCAGAGCATTTTTAACTAGGAGATTTCAGAGGCCAAGGTCTGGAAGGGAAGGAGGAGAGAAAGAAGACCAAGGCTGTTTAGTGCTTTGGGCATTTTGGCGTTAAAGCCCAGAAGAAAAACGGAAAGCTTCCTCCCAAGACACTGCCTTGAAGAGCTTCGGTGTCACAACAAATGACACAGAGGCGGAAAACAGACATGTTTGTAGCACCTGTTCCCTCAGATACTGCCCAGAAAAGTAAAACTACGAGCAATTGTGGGCACGCACTGTGTAGTCAAACTGTCTCAGAAGATTTATTTTGTTTGAAGGGTAAGATTTGTAATGAAAACAGCAGGGAAGAGGAGAACGCTTCTTTCTAGCTTAGGAAATGGGTATTTACAGAGAATCTACTGGGGCATATTTTACAGAAAATATTGTCCTGATAGCAGATACTGCTCATGAATTTTTTAATGTTTTTGTTAATTTTTAACTTCTAAAACTGTAACCTCCAGATCCTGCCAAAGTCAGAACATTTCTGTTTATTCCTTCATAGTTCCCCTTTTTCATGGTATTGCAATCTTGCAGGACTTGTTCTGGTTTTCTTTCAGTTATCTCAGGCCAAATGCTCTATAACTTAGAGACTGTTAAAAAGAACCTGGTTTTCAAAGGCTTTGGATTCTCTTTCTCAAATGTCATCAAGCTTTGAAATTTAAATGAAGCTCAGAGATTCTTATCACCATAAAAGTGAAAGAAAACTGCTCAGAATTGCCAACAATACAGGTTAGACAGAATTTATGAAATTTGTTGCCTAGTAGGCTCCTCTACATCTACTAAGAATACCACTCTTACAGATATTTTAGGGGCACTTTTTTTTTTTTTTTCTGTAGAGGTGCTACAGTTTTGGTAATTCTAATTAGAAGTAAACAAGAGGTGTATCATTTTATAGCCATGGGCGATGAAAAGAAATTCAAGTGAACTTTAAAAGTTATAATTAGAACAACTAAGTAGGGAGGGATAAGAGGGAGGGGGAGGGGAGGAAGAAAGGATAGAGGAGCAAAATAAAAGGAACGAAAAAGAGACTATGGAGGGGTTGGTGGTGTGTAAACCCAGAGAGAAGTCCAGAATGATCCTTATTCAAATCTCAATTTTAGTTGAATAGACTGTTTCCATGATGGAACCAGAGTGGCTCTTTCTTCCTTGTTATTGAAATGTGGAAAACATGGAGCAGAAAGGGAACCAGGTTTGAGTTAAGTCATCCTGAGCTAGCAGTGGAATCAAGACTGATTGTTTAATTAGAGTAGTGGTCCCTTTGCAGATATAGACAATCACAAAAGCACCAAGAAACTCTGTTCCTACTCTTCTCTGGGGGCTGTATCTTCATGCATCCATTTCCCTGACTTACCCTTCAGACTAGTATCAAAAGATTTACATGGTAATCTGATTGTATGGTTGAGTGTGCTGTGATTTCTTAGCCTGAGAAATATCATTACTTGCTTAAAAGTATTGTGACTGTAAGTGTTAAGTGTTCTGCACAGATCATTTCAAATAATTTGTTTAGCTATTAATTGTTCCCAAATCTACGTAGAAAGAATTCCCTTGAGTTTGAGTTATTGGTGAAGGCTTCTTCCATGAAGAAGACTCTGGACAGGTAAAACTCAAACAAATGAAGAAACTCTGGACTCAAACAGAACCTCTAGTAAAGAAATCAGTGGATAAGACCCAAAAGACTTAAACTCATGCTGCAGTCATTAAAAATGAAATGGGTTGGTGGTCACACAGCCTGTGTGTGAGGCAGAATAAGGGCAAGAGTGGAGAACTATGGAAGTTGTTTCATTGGTCTAAGAAGTCACAGTTTTAAGTAAAAATGCATGTGCGTTGAAAACATTTAAAACAAGATGACATAAAATATAATAAATTATGGAAGACAGGTGCATAGGCTACTATGGGGCTACAAATTAAAGAGACAAGAGTTTTCTTTTTTTTTTTTCCCAGACAGATTCACTGGAAATCAGAGATTCCAATTAAATTGACAAATGTGTATAATTTCAAACACGTAAAGGGAAATCAAAGGACAGAGCACTCCTGGCCAATGAGACAGCAAGAGCATCAGAGCTTCCCTGTCATTGCAAAATGTGCACATCTGCAAATACATAGTTCGCAGACCACATGAAATTCCTAATGTTATACCTTATGTTACTGACTTAACAGTACATCTTAGAGCCCCTTCTGTGCCAATGTGTGGAAGTCCATTCTTTTTTTATTTTTTAAAGATCTATTTATGCATACAAGAGCTGGGGTACAGGGCAAGAGTCGCAGGAGGTGAGAGGATTCACCAGAGACAGAGCAGGGATCAGAACAGGCAGATCGACTGAAAGACACTGCTGAGGGGAGCAATGGGTGAGGCAGGAGAGGTCTGCTGTGCCGGGTGGATTCCCTCCCTGGCTGGGGATCAAACTGGCACTGCATGGATGCTTCACAGTGCTGGACTCAACCCACTGTGCCACCAGGGAGGCCCCTCCACCTCATTCTTCTAAAGAGTTTCTTAGTATTCTCTTATGTGAGTGCTTCATAGTTCCTCTTATCCATGCCTAGTGGACACACAACTGTTTTTCTGTAGACTATTTGCCTGCTGTGCATCTGTGCAAGTATCTGTGGGACAAATTCCTAGTGACAGTGAGGGAATGTAGCTTTCATGTGTGATCTATATATTGTCTATTAGCCTCCCTATATTCTTGACATTAAAAGTCCTATAAACAAAGAGATACCCCATCATGTCATTATGGAAAGGAATGTGATTTACATTGGGTAAACACAACGTACTACATCCATATAAGTCAAAAAGAAATTACACACAACTTATGCAGCAAAGCAAAAAAAAAAAAGTAATAAAATTTCTCTTATCTCCTCCAGAGACAAAGGTTCATACAAGGAAATAGGGTACTAGGTTAATACCAGAAGCATTTACATTGTCAGTGGCCCTGAGGTTTTCAATCTCAGTTGTAAATCCAGAGATTGGGTTTATTTTTATCCAACAGCTAGAAAAGATCCATTTATGTCCCAAAAGTTTGGAGCAAGGGTTCCAAATCATTAGGTGGTCAAGGTGGCCCTTTCTAGAAAGAAGAGAAGGGATTTGCCTCCTTTCCCTTCATACACAAAGAAAACTTTTTTCTTTATCTTTACAGTACAACTCTACTTCCTCAGCAATTGTGGCAGGCTGTCTTTTTAGGGCGGTGATTTTTGTTGTCAGTGAGGTTTTTCAGTGTGTTTTAAAGCTCAGATAAAATCTAAGTGTGAGCTGAAATGGTCTATGCTATTTCTCTCTACCCGATGCCCAAAGCATTCAATTAATCAGAGGAAATCTCAGGAGCAAGTCCTGTACTGGACTGTAAGGGGAGGACCCAAGTGGCCAGGGAGGTATCTCCATTTGCTGGGAATTCTTTACATTTGGAAGATAAGACCTAAACACTCAGGAGCTTGAGTTCAGGGCAGAATAGCACAAAATGCTAAGAGATCAGAGCGGAGGGGACAATCTCCACTTAGGATGATGGGAGGGTTTGAGGAAGAGCTACAACAGAAGCCATCCTCCTCCAAGAAGCCATCCACCACATCCTTAAAACCTAGAGAAAAACAGAATGGTAAACACCCATTTAATCTTTTGCCTAAATTACTTGTTTTAATATTTTGCCATATTGGAGGTCTTTCTATATATAAAATAGTTGCAGTCAGGATGACCTTTTGCCAATATATATTTCAGCACCTGTCTCCTTCTTACCTCATAAGAGCAGCAGCAGAGCCAAGAAGTTCACATTAATTCCATAATATCATTTAATAACAATTGTGTTTGTGTGTGTGTGTGTGTGTTAATTTCCCTATTTGTCCAAAGATATCTCCTGTAGTTGTGCCATGTTCTTATCTGGGGATCCAGAATCCAATTTAGGGTCAAACACAACTTTTTTAATCTCTGTTTTAGTCTAGAATGTTGCTACTTACTTACAAGGTGGAAACCTTAGAAATGCAGAATCTCAGGCCTCATTCCAGACCTACTGAATCAACATCTGCATTTTAATGAGTTTCCCAGGTGAACTGAGTACAAGTTAAAGTTTGAGAAGTCATGATCTATAATCTACCCTGTCATTGCCATTTGTTTGCTTTTCATGCCTTGGGAAGGTTCCAGACAACTCTCCTGTGGGATAGTCACATTTTGGATTTGTCTTAGGATTTCCACATGATTTTGTGCAAAGGAAACCTCTTTGCATGAATAGTACATAGGTCATGCTGTGTGTCTTTATTATCCCATTGTTGGCGATGATGTTTAGTCACTTGGTTAACCTGGCTATCTCTTTTCCAAATGAAAACAAAAAACACTTTTTCTTTTACTAATAAGCAATCTATTGGACAATGCTCTTCAGCTCAGCAGCTCTGGCATTTCCTGATGATCCTTGTCTGCTTCAGCTCATGTAGACAGGGTTGAAGAATAAGGATTGCCTTATTCTTTTGCCATTATCCCTATTCTTTTGCCTATCATCTCCCCTCTACCACCCATGTTTATGAGCTGGTGTTCTTCTGTACAGAGCTCTCTTTAGGAAGGCTGGTGGCAAGTGGATGGGCGGGGCACTCATGTGAGGCAAAAGAGACAGCCCAGAGCAAGGCAAGTCCATGGGAGGACAGGGCTGCTGGGACCTGAACAGAGGTCAGTGCAGACCAAATACGTGAGTAGCAGGAATTAGAGCTGGAGCAATAAAAGCTGACAGAGAAAAAGGGAGTGGACAGGCTGCACCCCCATCTTCAGGGTAGGAAAAGCTCTTAACCAGGTTATCTGAGCTCAGCTTCACATTCAGCCTTCAGTAGCTATTTCTTAGGGAAGGAAGACCTCAAGTGTTCTGATTGCCTGTTAAATAATGTCTTTAAGCCTATTCAAATTGTGGCCCAGGCCCAGCACACCAGCATCATTTGAAAGTTCGAGAGAAATACAAAGTCTGTGGGCTTATCTTAGAACTACTGAATCAGAATCAGCATTTCAGCAAGATCCCCAGTAGAAGCACTGCTTTGAGCCACTCTGATCCAATTCCACTTTTGCCAACCGTATCAAACCAAAGGCTGCCAGTAAAAGTAATCTTTTCCTGGAGACTCACTGTGGCTGCCCTTCCCTTTGCTGTCAAGTCTCAAGAGAGACTTTTGAGACCCAGCTTCATCTTGCTCCCCCTAAAGAGACAGAGGAGCAGGCACTGAGGAGCTTTGCCTTCTAAGTCAGCACAACTGAGTTTGAATTCTTTCCTGCTATTCACCATCTGTAGGACCTTCTGTGATCATTACAGAAATGTCTTACTCAAGTCTTATGTCAATAACTAACTCAAGTAAAGATCAAATAACACAACACAGCTAAAGTTTTTAATCTCAGAGGACTAAGCTCCCTCATTAAGTGCTTAGTCATTTAGCATGAAAATAAGAAAGGTATCCCTAGATATACAGAGCCCCAACCTTCTAAGACAGTGTAAGGTCCACAAAGAAGAGGATAGGAAATGCCCTGAGCATATTCTAAAATTTAGTTGCCTTTGGTCATTTACAGTCAGAGAGAATACCTTTTGTTAAAACCAATGGGAGGAGGCTGAGAGTAACCAAAATGCTACCATTTTCAAGCACTTGTTAACAATTTATATGCAATATTTTGTTATGTCTGCAACATTCTAGTTAAGGGAAGGATTATTAGCTTTCTAATCACAGTGATTAAAGAAAATGAATACACAAAGTCGTAGGCAAGGTAAATGATTGGGATTGGGTTTTCCATTTCATTGGATACAAGCCAGGGAGTTCCTCCTTCCGTCACAGAAAAACTATTGGGGGATATCCATCAGACATCTGGAGTCTGAAACAAAATCAGTTCACTTAAGAAAGTGCAGCTGGCTGGTAACCATGGAGATGAAGTTGCCTGAACTACTCAATGGAGCTGAGACTAATTGGGAGGGTGCATAGTTGGCATCCATGTCCAGCCTATGTACTATGTACCTAACAGCCAAGTTGCTGAATGACAGGGTTCACCTTTCCCCAGCCAGGACCCAGATGCACAGGCAAGATCTAGAAGAGAATGCTAGACCTGGAAGAGAATTCAATAAGGAGTTGAATGACAGCACTTAGCATAGTACTTAAGACAAATTTTAAAAGCCATCATTTCTTTATGCCCTGCTTCTCTACTCAGATGCAAGGACTGCTAATGTGAGGGCCAAGGAGGACAAGAAGAGCTTTTCTATTCTTGACATCTGCAGCCAGCATCTCCCCAGGACAGTGGAAAGAGAACTAGAGCATTTCAGTCCAGGATCTGCCACTGACTCATGAGGAGCTCAGTTCCCGCTTATGTAAAATTAGTCTTATGCACTAACAGGTGTCTCAGTTCCCCTCGGGCTCTGATTCTCTGACCTGTCTCACAGGCAGCCAGCGGGAGCTATGGTGATCTCATCCCTGGAACTCTTCATAATAGACACAGACCTGGATGCCCTGGGCCCTGGGTAGAGGTTTTGGCAACAGGCTTCATCTCCATACTAAGGTGTTTCATTTTTACATCCTCTTATCTGAAGCTACAAAGCCAGAAAGCCCTTCAATGGCACACAGAGACCTCAGTAAGACTTAGGTCCTCCACCCAGATACTCTCTCTTAAAGTCCTTGCTCAAAGTGTGTCATGGGCCAGGAGCACTGACATCTGGGACCTGTCAGAAATATAGGCTCTGCCCTAACCCGCTGAATCAGTATTTGCATTTTAACTAACTCCCAGATGATTCCCACACATGCTGAAGCTCAAGTACTATCTTGAAACACTCTCTTTTCCTTCGTAGCTCTTATCACAATTCCCCACCCTAGATCTGTATTCATCTGTCTGCTTTAAAGGTAAACACGCACGTGACTGAGCCATGAAATCCACAGCACAGTGTCCAGTGACAAAGGCACTCGTTGCCTCACTCCAGGTTCTCTCTCCGCACATGCATAATGGAGGATTTTCTGTATTTCCCCCACTGCTAGTGGCCTCTAGGAGCTATGCTGGTTTTGCAGTTCTACCTTCTCTCATTTTCCCCAGATACTTTCTAGAGAAACTGACACTTGCACTGTCTTCGCAACATATTTCAATGTCGACATTCTTCTTTGAGCATTTGTACAGCATAAGAGTGGCTGGTCATACTTGGAAGTAAATTAGGTATCCATTACATTTTGAAATGCTGTTTGTTGCCTTACAGAGGCAATACAGAGGGGATTTTTATGATGTCAGGTTTTCCAATAAACTGCATGGGTAACCAAGAGACCATAGCAAAGTTAAGAGCTTTCAGCTAAAATAAATCATAAAATATTAGACCAGAGAGGAAAGGACCTCCCAGGTCAAGTTCTCTTTTCTCTGAAAAGCTGAAGCCCAATAGTTCAGATGACTTCAGCTTTCTCCAGAGCAGTGCTATGCCAAGGCTTGGCCTTCCTTAACTTACTCTCACTCCCTTGGACTGAACAGCGATACATTCTGATAATTCCATTCATCAGAAAAGAAGAAGTTAGAGGAAGACAGTGGACAGAGGCCCCAGGGAAATGGAAGAACAAAATAGCAGATGGCCCTAGGTATTCATATAGAACACTTAGAGAATAAGATGTGGGAAAGAGCTGATTTCCAGATATGACAAAGGCTTTCTAAATGCTCATTGCTCTGTGATTACTCACATTTCAATCTAATACATTATAAAAGATCCCAACCTGAACTTGTCAAAATATGAAGGAGACACTTCATAGCTTATTGGCAGGACATCAGAGAGGTGTCTCCATGCCTGAGTGGAAGAAAAGGAGGAGGGCGATCAAGATGAGGGGTTCATTAGGCATGCCCAACCATACCGATCTGCTTCTTCTGTTGCCTAATTTCTCAGGACAGATCAAGATTTCCTCCACATCTCTTCCAGTGTCCCAGTCTGGAGACCACCCCCCTTCAGAAGATAATGTTTTTGTTCTATCAGCCTCTTACTTATTTGCATAAATATTTATGTATATACTTATGTTTATAACATTTGTCATATATATATACTGCTTATTATAAGTAAATATAAAACACACTATGAAAATATAAATATATAACATGACTTTGTACTACTTATGTCACATATTTATAAATATATCTCTATCAATTCAAATATAAACTTGTAAAAAAGTCACAAGGACAGGGACCCAATTTAATTATCTGTCATATCTTTATAATGTTTGGCAAATAAACATTCAATTAATTCAGAATTTCCAACCACAGACTAGATAAAAATAAACTGTTCCCAGATAGGTTCAACATACACTTTCATGTTTGATGAGTCAAACATGGGGGAAAAACATGTATTTATAAACTATACATGACTGTTCTTATGTTGATGGAAAGGGAAAAAAAAATAACACATGTGGAAGTGAAAAACAAAGCACTGGGCTGGGAGTTGAGAGCTCCAGATTTTGGCTCTCAAGCTATTCATAAACTTGTTTTCCTCTCTCAGTCTCTGGTTCCTCTCCTGGACAATGGACAACAATCTTTGTCTTGTGTTTCTGATAGACATACTAGCAAGCAAATGGATCAGAAAGTCCACTGTGAACTATGTCAATGAATTAACTTATTAAGATTTAACAATCAAATGGCAAACAAATTCTAAATTACTCAGTATGTTGATGACAGAAGAATAAGAAAAAAAAAAGCTGTTTCAACTGGATGCCATCCTCACGCTGCTCTTTTCTTGTTTCCAGGACTCCATTCCCAATCCACCGGACAACTTCCCCCTTAAAGGAGGTAAGACCTTAGAATTGGGATAAGTACATACTGAATCATCCCTATCACGTCACAACTAACTACAACCAGTCACAGAATGACAGTGCCGGAGAGAGAAGTGGGTGGAGGTGGGGCCGATCGGGGCTGAGCAGAGGCGTCCTGATCTATCCCAGCAGCTTCTGACTGGCACTCTGGTGCCCCAAGTCTCCCACCAGCCCTCAAGAACCTCACGAGTGAAAACTCTACCTTGGGCACAGGCTGGAGCATGGACAAGGTCAGGAACACAAAGCTTCATGTTAAGAGCTTAAAATCTTGAGTCTGGCAAATATAGGTATAAATCTTAGTTCCACATTCCACCTGGGAGCTTCAGGGACTGATCGATGACATGGGAATAATAATAGCCATCTCCTTAAGGTATTGGAAAAGCAAATCAGATTTCATCCATGAACTGCTTAGCATGGTGACCAGCCATAGCAGTCATTAAAGAACTGGTAACAGCCAAAATGCATAGTGAAAACAGAACTTCTCCTCATCACCCAACTTTCCAGTCACCGAAGTCATGCGTTAATTCACTAGCCCCAGAGGGGTCATGTGCAGAGTTAGGTTAGTACTGAAGATGAAACGCTTTGAGATCATTTGATGAAAGTTTTCACTGGACCGAGGAAGAACAGCAAAACCCCTATCAAGAACAAGATCATTCAAACCTAGAGTCCAGATGGCCTCATTTAGAATCCAGATGCACTTGTCTCCAATCCTGTGTTCTTCTGCCCGAGGACATTAATCCCATCTAGTCCTATAATCTTTAGAACCCACATCAAAACCACCACCGGATAACTTGAGAGCTCAAAGAAAAGGAAGTGAAAGGACAGGTCACCCTAGGTCCCCAGAGCATCCTTGGAACCTGTAGACACAAACGCTTGGACCCAACATCTCAGACCAATAGCATCACCCCTGCATTGTCCCTAGACACCCCTGCAGTGTCCTCATTATTATTCTGCTGTCACGCAGAGACTTAGAAAATAAGGGCCAAAGACCAAACATACAAGCCTGCTGGATCTTTCAAAGCAGATAAATAATCACAGCATTGTCAACAATATGTTAACCTTGGCTAGAATTACTTACCATGTGACCGCATTTTCCATAATGTTTCTCTGTAGACAGTTGCATTAATATAAAGAGCAACATGTTATAATGCACAAGTCAGCAAACTTTTTCTGTGAAGCCCAGACAGTAAACATTTCAGATTTTGCAGGCCCGAGGTCTGTGCTGCAACGAGGCAACTCTGCCATCGTGCAGAAGTAGCCACAGATTCTGTGAGAAGAGCGGGCATAGCCATGAGTCCATAAAACTTTATGAAAAGAATGAAGTGGTGGCTGGATCTGACCCACAGACTATAGTTTGATGACTTCTGTCAAGGAAATGACATAGCTCTGGAGTCAGGACATGTAACATAGATTCTTACTAAGTCCTGCAAATAATCAAACACGCTGGTAAATGTCATCATATGCTCTCTCCACTCCTACCATGTCATCACCATGTCCCCCCAGATTTTCCAAGTAAGACCAGAACTTTTTATATTTTGGGGAGAGGGGAAATCTTTAACAGGAACATGATGTCAAAATGAGGACAGTGCCAGGCAATGTGACCTCAGTCACTCTGGACACAGCTTCCCTATCTGAGCGCGCCCCCAAGCACGGCTGCTCCGCTTAGTGTGCTGGCCCTCCCATCACTCTTACAAGTTCAGAGCAGAACAGGAAAAAGGAGCAGTAGCCCCCTCCCCATAGCTCTCCATATCCACATATGGGGCATACTTTGCCCCAGAGTAAGCCCTTTCCTACATTTTTTGGTGTCAATACAGCCTTCTTTTTACAACATGACACTGATATCGATGGAAGTTAATTTGTTTTTCACCGAAGTTATTTTGTTTAAATGGTCACAGTGGGAAAAATGAAAAGGTGCCCATTCTATATATCAGCCACTGAATTTTCTTTATGGGCTAAGTTTCTTTGGCCCATGAAATCCAACACTTTGGGAGTCTTGGACTAAATCCCTGGTCAGATCCCTTTTTTATCTGAGTCATCAATATGCAGATCAGAGCACAAACTAATCCAAACCCAACCTTAGTTTACAATTCAATGTCTCTGCAGCCATTTAAAAAATCACTAAGAATAATTCCCACTAGAGACTATGAAACTTGATAAAAACCTACCACACACCCCCATTGGGCTGATGCTAGTCTCCATCCTGTGAACAGCAACTGATGATGGACAGTCCCTTGCCATAGCTGAGGAGCTGAGGCCCAAGCAAGGAAGCAAGGTGGTTTGCCCAAGGTCATCCAAGGAGTTGACGGCAGAGCAGGGGTCAGAACCCAGGCTGCTTCTCTCTCTCACTGCCTGATGTACTTTATCCATGAAATGTCAATGACCTGCTCCAAGTGCTCCCTGGCTTTCTCCTTCTTTTAATGCAAATCTACATCCCTTTTGGGGGGGGTCCCCTTAAGTGACACTATTTATTGAAAGGTAATCTTGCGTTAAAAATTCACTCACGTGGAGGTAGTTGCAATAAGAATGTTTCTTCCCCATGAACAAGCAGAGCAATCAAACAATACATATCAGAAGCAGAAAGCCAGAAGTTAAGACTATTCTCATGTTTAATCTACATTTCTCTTAACTTGGAAAATTAGACACAGTTGCAGAGTGTAGTGGAAAGAATATTACCTTGGAACAAGACATAGGCTCCAGAAATGACTCTCGTACCAGCCGGCTACATATCTCTGGATGAGTCTTTCCTCCTCCCTGGGCCTCATCCAGAACCTAACAGCAAGGTGCTAAATGAACTGGAAACTTTGACACTTTACGAGACCATAAGTAAGTGCATGTAAGTGCAGAAAAGTCTAATAAAGACCTTGAGTCTGAAGCCACAGCAACTTCCCCCAACAAGTCCCGATGAAAGAGGCACAGACAACAAATCATTCCTTCTGAAAAGGCCACTGCAAGCCATCCCAGGCAGAGGGCAGCCATGCTCCAGCGACTGCTAGGGGAAGGAGCAGCACGTGCTTGTCACTGGGGCACAAGCTCTCCAGGGAGCCTTCTGCCACCAGCTGACCGACTCCCTCCACAGCAACTGGAAGCCCACAGCAGCCTGAGCTGGCAAGAGGCGCACGTGCATACGCTAAAGTAACAACACAGGATGACATTTAGTTAGCTGCAGGCAAACCACACCTTTTCTACAATGAAAGGGTATTTCATTCCCAACAAAAGCCCCACTTCCTAGTCCACAGCAGACTATTACCTCTCATCCATCCCACTGAACTCAGAACTCAGCACCCTCTTCCAGGGGGTCAGCCAGGACTGTGAGCAGAGCACTGGGGGGAGAACAATCACCATACCATCTCCTCCCACCTGAAAGTGGAGATCATGAGGCTTTCACACAGAGTCCTACAGGGTGAAATAGAACAACAAATACTACCCTTGTCTGCCACCCCGCTGAGCCTTGGGACACAGGGGTTACTCTGTTCTTTCATATCCAAATAAAAGGGTTCCATCCCATGCCACATACTTGGAGAAACCAAGGAGGGCTGCATGGAAAAGGAAGCCACATTTCTCCTCATCTCTGCTTGTTCCGATCTTCTGCTTCTATCACATTCTGAATCTCACGTGTGCTCATGTTCTGTGGTTTATTCGTCCAAACCACAGACACCTTTGCCTTGATTTCCCCCAACTGTAAACAGCGCTCCATGTGTGTGTAGCACAGCAACAGAGGGATGTGGGGTATGCAAAGTAGCTGAGCTCCAGAGTGAGCTGAGCAGGCTATGCAGTACTGAGAATCTGACCCGCCTCTGTCATTCCAGTCATTGGGGAGCTTTCAAGGGCTGGCGCTTCTCCTTGGGGTTCAGTCCTCTGCCTTGCATACTGACCTAACTTTATATCCTCCCCCTCCCACCCTATACACACAGCCCCTCGCAAATTCTGCAGAAATTAAATTCTCCTGACTTGACTGCAGAATGATTTTTGTGGTCTTGGTCTCACCCCAAGGCCTTCCCAATAACCCAACAACCAAGTGACAATTCTTACCTGCACTGGAGGAATTCTCTAGACAATGTTTAAATGCGTTCTTCTTTTATTCCCTCACTACATATGCACAAGGATCTGGCAGAGTGAAATAAGGAACGTGGCAGAACATTCCCTCTGTGCCAAGCACGAGGCTTTGTGATTCACTCATGCCATCCTTACCATAAGCTATTCCTACTTACAGGTGTGGAACTGGAACACACAGAAGTTATGGACTTGCCTAAGTTGAAATAGTAGAGTGAGAAAAATCTCAAAATCCAAGCTGACCACTTTGGAGCCCACTGGCTTAACCAGAATTACACTGTCAGATGTGCAGTGAAACTCGGGACTGTACCTCTATCTCAGCCCTACCTCTTCTCCAGGGCTGGAAACCTTCCAGCACTTTTTACCACTCCTTTGGCACCTGCTCCCACAGCTGCTTGTTTTCTCGTCACTGTAGCATGTTCCCGGTTGTCAATTTCTGGGCAGAGAGGCCCGCTGAGTGACCGCACATGTGGGTTTGCATTAGAGGCGAGGACAGGAAGCATCAACAGCCTGTTGCAGGAAACTGCAGGCTGCATTGAAGCCCTAGCTTTGCAGCTAAAGGGTCATGAGACCTGGGGTGATTCCTTCGTGCCCCAAGCCTGCCAGGTAGAACAGACCTGTCCTCCCTGTGGATGTCACGTGGCTCTGAATATCCAGAGGTTCCAGGAGCTCTGAGAAATGCAAACGGTGACTCTACCAAGTACGGGTCTGGCAGGCCCCTGCCCCACCCTTGCCTGAAGTCAGAGTCCAAGTAGAAAAGAGTCACAGAAGGCAGAGGACTGGATGGAGCTTTGGAAACCTGCATTCCAGTCCTGGGACTTGAAGCAGCTCACCTTGCTTCTAGGGACTTGAGTGTCCTGTTTTGTAAATACCAGGGTGGTGGAGGCAAGCCAGATGGCTGAAGCTAGCCTCCACTGGGCCTTAGCTTTTAGTGTGACCTTTCAGGAATCAGATATCTTAGGAGTCTTTGATGATTTTACCAATCTAAAATGTAACAATTCTTGCATGGCTTGGCAGATTACTTTCTTCTCTGCTTGCCCTGCCCTCCCCCACCCACCACCTGCATTAAAAGAGATGAAGTAAAGCTGTCTCTCCGTGCATAGTGAACCCAACCCAAAGACCCGTTTGAAGGCAATGAAATTAAGCCCAAAAGGCTGGCTAGTCCCTAGCCCCTGATGTCCCAGCACACAGATCCAGAGGGCCCAGTGCCATGCTCTGCCATGCTGGCAGCACGACAGCCTCCCTGAATCAACAAGGCTGAAATCACCAAGACCTCACTCTATCAAGGGAACCGATCTGACTCTAGATTGCCGAATCCACCAGAAGTTGTTGCCTTTTACATTTTTCCACAGCCAGGGGATACTTCTGCTTAGGAGGTAAATTGCTTTTCAGGTATTCACAGACCTTAAGAGTCTATTTGCTTCTCCATTTACTTTAAACACTGACTCAAGCCCACTCTTTTTTCTTTTTTTTTTTTTTTTTGTCTTGGAAATTAAAAGTTTATTTAGGAAAAAAGAGATAAAGAGTAAAGACTCCCAGGTATATGGTACCTGGTACCTGGGAGGGGCAAAAAGAGTTCAAGCCCACTCTTAAGCTGCCTTTACTTAAGGCAGACCTAATAGGAGTCATGACTCGCTCTACAAAATATAAACTAGAAAATGGTCCACTCAGAATCAAGTGGAACAGATCCTAGGGACCAGAGTGCTAAAGTGATGTAGCTCTAGCCCACCCATCCCCACTGCCAGCAGGAGGAGAGGAAGAGGGAAGAGAAGATGCGAAGGGGCAGGAAAGGGAGCACAGGGAAGGGAGAAAAGACTGCAAAGCGAAAAAATTTTACATCATTGATACATATGAAAATCTCTACATAAATACCACAAGTCTTTGATCCAAAGGAAATCTCTGTTTCCCTGGAGCAAAGCAGCCTTTACTTTGGGGGAGGAAGAAGGGAAGACAGAGAGGAAGCAAAAGAAGCACAGAGAGAGAGGAGGAAAACCAGATCTGGTCTCCAAACTGGCATCATTCTGCATTCCATCTGAGGTCTCTGATGCCACATGCGTTGCCATAAATTCCACAAGTCACGCAGTGCAAGCCCGGCCCAGCGAGTGGAAGTGCATCATTGTTCAGTGTGCTCTGGGCAGTCGGCACCAAGCTCATTCTTATGCATTAGCTCCTTTAATTCTCCCAGCCACTCTACAAGGGACACTATTTACTGAACTTTGGTGAGAATTCCAAGAGGTCGAGTGACTTACACCAAGTCACTTAATCAGCAGCAGATGTGGAATCTGAACCACGTCTATTAGATTTCTAAGTGTGCTGCCATACCTTTGCCTCTACAATAGAAAGTGGTTTTTTTTTTAAGTTATTAAAAATGTTAGTAAATTTGATCAGACAGCTCCAGACTTGCTTTTCCTTTTAAAGTATACACCTTAAAGGTGCTTCTTAAATAATCCTCAATAATATCAATTCAACCTGCATCTAGCATATGAATTCCAAGGAAATATCAATAGTTAATTTATACTCAAGATAGGTTAACTTGTAGACTCATCAGGTCAGCACTGAAAAGACTCCTAAATCCCAAGGAGCCTTCCAGAGAGTTAAAGGAAGTCCAGCTTAACCTCAATTTGTATTTATCGATCCTCTCTGTGCTGAACACTGAACATCCTGGGTTGGGTTTTCCCAAATGGTGTCTGTATCAGGGTCACCTAGCTGCTCGTGTCTAACAAATGGCCCACAGTGGAGTTCATTTCTCCATCGCCAGCTGGCCTAGTAGCTTCAACAAAACAGTCAAGCTGAAGACACTTGAAACGCCCCTTCGGTTAAGGACTCACTTTGATTCAAATTCCACTGGCGAGTGGAAAGACTTTCCCCTAGATGTCACTGTTGGGATCTCCTGGCTATTCTACCAGAAGGATGGAGCAAAGCAGCCAGCACAGGGCAGATTAGTTATTAGGAAATTCCTCCCTTACATGGAAGAATTAAAATATCTTCAACAGATGGAAAGAAGATCCTGCACACTTTCCTGGAAGCATCAGAGAGCCTCAAATGTTTACATGCATGATTGAGAAACTCCCGTCTATCAGATGATGATGCCATGGGCCTTTGTTTTGATGAGTATTTCATCAGTCAGATCACTCTGCTAATGGGCATTATGAAGCTGGAACAACTAGGGAAGAGAAGCAGGAGGTCCCCTCTAAGTCACATGCTGCACTGGCCCCTTGGCATCTCAGTCCCATTGCAACCTCAGAACACCCATGCATTTAGAGATGTGGGAGCTGAGCGGGAGTTGGGGGCAGTGACAGGTTTAAAGGCAAAGACTTGACTCGAACCCATGTCCAGTTATTTATATGCACTCGTTCTAGAGCTGGAAGGTGCTTGGCACTCAGACCACGCCCCATATGGCTGCTATGCCTGGTGTGTTTGGACTGCCACTCTAGAGCCTCCTTGAGTGGCGCTGCATCTTTATAGCAGCCCAGTCACCCCCGGCTCTGGTAACTTGGCAGGGCCCTGCACACAGGTCTAAGTGGCCTGCTGGTAGTCTCCCCAACAAGAGGGCATCCAGAGGGCTCCATTAGTGCTCGATTTCTCAGCATCTCCAGCTATCTCGTCCATTTTCAGCCCACTGTCTATGGTGGTGGTAAGCCCCCTTTTCCTGCATTTTACCCTCCCTACTCCACGGGAAGACTAAAAGACGGGGTCAGAGTCCTGCATGCGGAGTGGAGCCCTGTGTCTGGATCCATCTGCCACTGACCTACTATGGGGTCTTGGGCCAGACTCTCAGTCTCTCTGGGTTAGCTCTCTCTACCTGCAAAGACCAATCTAGGTTAACTTAGCATCTAGTGGCTTCTTCAGGGCTAACATCCTAAGATCTCAAAGTGGAGTCTTGTCTTCAGGTTGCCATGATTCCGACTTCTACAACATCATCCTTTTAGTCACCTTCAGCAACCTCTTCCCCTACCCCCCCTGTCTCCTGTCCATCTAGCTAGGAGGGTTTCATTAGCACATATTTTCTCCCAAGTTTCAAAAATAAAGTTCAAGAAAGCCCCATAGTCCTTCTAGAGGAGGCTGAAGTTTGGGAAAACAGCTTAAAATCTTGCCCATCTGAAGGCCTTGGTCCTCAGAAGAATTCACAGAGCACCTGAGTTGTCTGAAGGACAGAGTGTCCCAGGGAGGAGTGAGGTATCCTAGGACCTGGTCCTGCCTGTCAGGAACTCACTGGCTGACTTAGGACAAGTCTCCCAGGGGTATAATGTCAGAGAATTCATGTGTCATGTGGCTGACAAGCCGGGATCAGGTGAGCTCTCAGCAAAGTTCCATTTCTACAAAGCATGCAAATGCTTTTGGAACTAAGCTGCCCATCCCTTAGATTATCTTTGGGTATCTGAAAATCTGAATGTGTGAAGACAGTCTCCTACCTGGGGTAGAGTAAGATGTCCAAAGAAAAAGAGAGTTGGGACTGGCAATGACTTTCCCCCACTGCAGCAGATCTGCAATGTAAGTAGCTATCTAGACAGCCTGCTAGAATTAACTAGAAGGTCCTTTGTAGATCATCAGATCCACACTGTTCTTCAGACACATAGAGCCCAAAGAAGGGGAATTCCTAGATTCTAATCCAGGCCATCAACTCAGCCACAACTTGCAGACAGTTCTCACTTACTCAGCTATTCAGTTTGTCTAACTAAACCCCTCCTGACATCACAATCAGTTGGGAAATGAATCAAACAGGAATATGCTTTGTCTCTCTCTATGTTCTCAGCATTCAAGAGTCCAGGGACATTATGGGCTGCCTGGAACAATATTTTTTTTGTAACTTACTCCTTCATGTCTTCATAACTAAAAAAGAAAATGTTCTCATGGATTTATTGGGGAATCGGGGGACTCTGGCCATGTGTCTCATGCCCCATGGGACATTTATCTACTTTTTGGCAAGTGTCTCCTGCTCCTCAAATAAATCCAACACATCTCTGAACAGCAATGACTGGTCAATTTTTTGAGTGGCCAGCTCTGACTTAGTGTGAATTGTGTGTCCTTAGGGAAGGCCATAGCCTTCTCTGAGAACTATGGATGAGAGCAGTGTTAGGCAATAGCTGAGTGCTCCCTTGCCTTCACGAAGCCTTAGCAGAACAGCCTTAGTGTATGGGCCTCAAAGAGCAGGCCGCACTATCTTCCTGCTCTCAGTCTTGTCCAATGTTAAAAGCCAATGAAATGTGCCCTCCTCTGGCTTCCTCTCCCAAGTTCAATACCCCCGTTCCATCAGTCTTCCCCATGTCCTGACTTCCAGTTCCTTTCTCTTAGCCAGCTCTTCCTAAAGGAGATTGCCTGTGTTTCTCCTTTCATTTGAAACCACCTGAAAGATTCTTTAAGAAAAACTATAATACACCATGCCATTTGACTTCAGGAAATGCAAATACTTCAAAACAAGGCTGTTTTTTTTTTTCCATCCTGGGTTTCTCAGAATTACAACTGAGGTCAACCCACCAAACATGCAAAGACCAAAGGGGAAGAGAAAAAAGAAGCTGCATGTGTGAGAGACAAGTCCAGGCTTGTACTCGTACAGCTACCTATTTACAGAAGCTCACCTGACTGACGCCACCCCAAGTTGTATTGATCGTATGAGGGGCCCCCAGCCAATAAACAATGTCTGTCTTGGCAAGATGTACTGGCCTCAGCCCAGGCGTGAGTCTTATCTCCCATCTAATCTAACCTAACCAACAGAACCTTGCGGAAGTGAGGCCAGGTGTTATTCCAGCCCCGAGGGTAAAGGCCAGCCCAACATCCCCGTTTACCTCACTTAAGCTGTAAGAACTAATTTAACATCCAGAGGGAAATAAGAGAGCTGGACTGGGTGATTCAATTCAACAAACATTCACAGGGCATCTTCTAGGCAGGGCAGTGAGGAAATGTAGACAGTCTCTGCCCTGGGGCTTGCAGTCTTGTGGAGGAGACAATCCAAGGGAAGGTCAGAGGACACTTCCCAGACATGACTGCCCAAGTGTGCTTTGAACAGGGGGTAAGTAGCTCAATGAAAGGGGCAACTGCAAGTAAAGAGCAGGCGAAATGGTGAATCAACCTGGTGTCTTTGGGGGGTACCAAAAGGTCACAAACTCCAGGAGAGAGTCAGCAATCTACTAGGGCAACAGAGTCATGCAGCCTCAGTTTGATTCTCCACTCTTCCCCTGACCAGCTGTTCAAAGCCTTGGCTGCCTTCTATACCAGACAGAAATCATTCTGGTATCTTTCTCGCGGGATGGCTGTGATAATTAAGTGAGAGGGTGCAGGTAGCGTGGTTTGCAGAGTACCTACAGAGCAGCTGTCACTCAATATCAGTTATCACCACTACTATGACCTCTAGTGGTGTGGCCGCTCTTGGGGCTCAAGGAAGGTGGAGGGTAAGACTGGGGAGTTTAGAGAAGACCAGAACACAAGGGGCATGGATTCCAGGTGGGAGAGCTTGGCCCTGGTCTGCAGGTACAGTCGAGTCAGGAAGGGATTCCCCAGACAGAAGGGAACCCAGACATGCTTCCTGTGACCCCTTCTGACCACATGTTCCACAGCTCTCAGTTCCCATGTTCACCAGCTTTCATCACCAGAGACCTTTGGACCAGAAACTCTTGACGGGCTAGAAGCAGATAAGAGCAAAAACTGCCCCTGCCCCCGCTTCTGCTCGGGGTACATCCAGCAGTGGACTTGTTCAGACAGCAGAGGGAACTCCTCATTTAATTTTCAAGTGCCACCAGGCCTCACAGAGTTGTGACGAAGGCCAGAAGGGACTTTCTCAGCCCTGGAAAAGGAGGGTTGTGAGCTTCATAGATGCTACTAGGCGATCCAGTGAGCAAACACACCAAGGGAGGAGCTGCTTCCTGAAGGAGACCGTAGCTTCCTCGTCTCTGGCTGAATGGTCATCCCTGGTGACGTCATCAGAAGCATGTGCCAGGTCATAGATCTCCCAGTTTCACAGATGGGGTACCAGGTCCAAAGAGAAGGTACTTGCCCAGAAGACACAGAATTCATGACACATGGCAAGAAATGTATAACCTGATTCTTTGCATCCAAACTATCTATTGTTCTAAGAAAAAGTTAAGCCACCATCACCAATAAATATTGAAAATATTTTTGTTCCTAAATGATCAGAATAACATAAATATTGTCTTTTTTCCTCTGCTAAGGAAGGTCCAGATACCAGGTTCCCTGCTTAGATCTTTTTAACCTTTCCATCCTCTTAAAATTGAGTATACCCATGTGTTTCTCTCTACTATCTAGCAAAATGGACTCGAGGAGGAGAGCCGGTCTCTGCAATCAGACAGCCATGGGGGTGATCTGAGTGCTCCAGCCAGCTCCTACCCTGTATCATCGACCATGTCTTGGCATCAGGACCATCCTGGCAGAGTTACTCTGAGAGTTAATCAGCTAAAAATTTGTCAAAGTACTCAGACGAGGAAAAATGCGCAAACCAGTGTTATTCTTCCGACTACTGTTGCCTGGATGAGTGCCAGGGGACCATGCACTTAATCTATCTGGTTCCCAGGCTTTTTCCATCCATAAGGCAGTTTTAATAACACTGCTCTCAGACTTGCTCTGAAGATGAAGTGGGGTGAAATAAGTTAAGCCACAGACTAACTCCTCACACATATAGGAATCAGTGATGAGTTTTCCATCCCCCAATTCTACAGGCTTCTGTAGAAGTCCAAGTGGAAGGAAATAATTTCCAAAAATCCTAAAAGGACTTGATGGCAAATGAGAAATAAACAAGTTTTCCTCTTGCCTCCCAAATAGCAACAGAATAATCACTGTCTCCAACACAAGGTCATGAAAAAGAGTTGGTGTTTTCCAGTTTCCAGAGCAGAGAAAGACATTTAATGCATGATCTCCTTATTTTTAGGAAACTGTTCAGAGGACATTTTATGTATCCTGAAAAGGTCTCCAATGAAGAAATCCTGGGCCTACCTCCAAGGTCAGTAGCCAAATCCTGGGATCATAACCACAAGGGCCACCTCCCGTGGCCTTCCTGAAACTTCTGAGTCAGAGGTGACAGAAGAGGCCCACGGCCAAATGGGAACTGTGCATATGTTCTCTGTGGCCCACATGCTACTCTTTCTAACTGGAGTTTGCATGCCTCAAGGGGAACAGGGAAAAGTGTCACTCTCTAGCTACTAGGGTCCTCCTGTCTCAAGTCTGTAGACTTCTTTATGTCACCTGCCTGTCCTCTGAATGTACTTGTGGCACATCCCAGCCACCTTCTCCATTCAACCACCTACTAGTTGCAAGCAAGTACACAGTACTTTTCCCTGACACAGAGGAAACTCTTCATCTCTGCCTCCACCAAGTAACTCACCAGGGAACCACAAAATTGCCTTCACCCCAGACTGACAGCTTAATGAACAAGTTGGCACACGGCTTATTTGCATATTGCACCAAACCTCAGGTAAGTCATCTCTTAGAACTGAAATAAGCAATGCTGACACCGACGAAGAGTAAGATATGGGGGAGATGGCCATTCTGCTTCTTTTAAAAATCCAATCTTGCCATTAAATTAGTTCTCACTCTTCTGCTGAATTGCAAAGTGGTTTAAAGAGGAAGCACAGAGACCATTAAAACTAAAGTACCAGCTTTCGAGTTCTGAACAGCATCCCGACCAGTCACATTCTTTTCTACCTGTTGGGACTTGGCTTCTGACATGAGCATATGAGCTTAGAGGTCCTGCTAACTCTCTGCTTTTCCATGAATCCCGGGTGGGAAGAGGCCCGTAGAGTGTACATGAGGACCCTATACAATTGTTTGGCCATCCTCTTTAAGAAAGGAAGACATTCAAAGCTTCTGACAATGATTAGTTAAAAGGATAACCTTAATGTGAAAATCCTGATATCCAATAGGTTGCTAGCTGAACAAAATTAGATATCGCATCTCTGATACTTAGCACAAGACCTACCAAAAAGTATTCCTCCATTGACCAAATGCTCACTGATTCAATAAAATGAACTTGTGGGAAATACAGAACAGGAGCTTACAGTCTGCAAAGGGGCAGGTAATACTATAATAATAGCAGAGTAATATAATAATTAAATGAAAATTCTATAGCAGGTGGAGGTACAATAACTTGGTGTGTGCTGATCGTCCAACTTTGAGTAATAAAGAAAAAGGAAGGAGGTAGCTTCTACCTGTGTCTTGAATACTAAGTTGTATCTAGAAGGAGTGACATGGAAGATATTCCAGATGGTTGGAATAGCAGACAATATGAAACAAGGATCTTGCATGGGGAACCTTAAACTTTAAATTTTCATCAGAAATTTACCACTATTTTTTTTTTGTCCTTCTATTCCCAGTATCAAAGTATATCAACCAAACCAAGTTGTCCTGGAACAAAGATGGCATCATCCATGGAGTCAGATATCAGGATGGGGATCTAGTGATCCAGGTGCCAGGGCTGTACTTCATCATCTGCCAACTGCAATTTCTTGTGAAATGCCCAGAACATCCTGTTGACCTGAAGCTGGAGCTTCTCATCAACGCAGAGGTCAAAAAGCAGACACTGGTGACAGTGTGTGAGTCTGGTGAGCAAACCAAAAACATCTACCAGAATCTCTCTCAATTCCTGCTGGAGAAGCTCCAGGTCAATGCCATCGTATCAGTCAAGGTGGATAAATTCCAGTATGTGGACACAGACACCTTTCCTCTCGAGAATGTGCTGTCCATATTCCTATACAGTGGCTCAGACTGAATCACTTCTCCTGGTCTCAGGAAGAAAGCGCTCTCTACTGTATAGTGCTCCACCCTTCCAACACTTGGGTAAAAAAACCACATTAGACCACAAAGAGACTGAAACCACAAAGGGTATTAAGTAGTACACTTCTCCTTCTGTCTCTTAGGAAGATACAGTTCCAGGGTTAAAAGCGTTTTCAGTGAAGTATCTTTCAGATGAAAGGCAGGGAGGATCAAGGTGAGGTGTGCAGAGCGCCACACGGGAATCAGAAGGAATGGATTTAGACCCCAGCCCAACTAAGTCACCGAATGACCTGGACTTCTTTGCTTTTCCTGGAACGCTGGACCCACATCTAAAAAAAAAATAAAGAAACTGGATTTGAAACTTTCCAAACTCTCTTCCATCTCAGAAAACCAGGCTCTCTTTACAGACCTGAGAGCTACGATCCCAGGCAGTGTTCTAGAAGCCCCAACAATAGTATAAGCCAGGGGACAGGAGGGCATCTAGCTGGCTGTCACCACAACAGAATCCGAATTTGAAGACAAGCTTGAAGGTACCTTGCAACAGTGTGAATTACAGGACTGAGTGAAGAAGCTGTGTGAAAGAAAAGCCTACCAAGCTGACCACCCACATCTTAGAGACTTTCTGGTTATTTGGAAAACCATCTGACCAGGTCTGAGTCCATTCCAGTTAAGAGTGACAATACGTCAACAACCAACAACTTTATCAGGAAAGGATTGTGCATTCAGCAAACATTCAACCAGCATACCCTAGTCAAGGTGGTGCAGGAAACAGCTGCTGCCATCACCCGTGTGTGTGTGTGCGTGTGCATGCGTGCGTGCGTGCGTGTGTGTGTGTGTGTGTGTGTTCCCTGCTTCAAACACTCCCAGGAAACCATTCTTGTGGAGCATTTAAGGCCTTACAAAGTTGCTGACCCACACGCTCCCCCTGACAATGGAAAGAAGGACCCTGGGCAACGGCCGCCTCTTCTCCTGATCTGGGTACCAGGAGAATTCGCCGATCACAGCAGCCTCTACCTCTGCCTATCACTTCCAAAAAAGCACATCATTTACTTGAAAAAAAAAAAAAAAAAAAAGATGCTCTACCTTAAGAGCAAGCCCCTGAGATGATGCTTCCGTGACAAAGGGACACTTAACTGCTATGCAAACATATAAAAACGAATTGGAGCAGAATTTCTTTTTTTTTTTTTTTCAAGGAAGGGGGGTGTAAAGAAAGGAGCAGGAATTCAGGAAGGTTTCTTAGAGAAAGACAAGAAGCAATTTTAAAGGGAAAAACCCAGGCGTGGTGGTATGGAGGAGAGGAACTTGGGAGAACAAAAATGGTGAAGGAATCAACTTACGTTACCAGCTGAGCAGTTGCCCTGCCAGCCTCCTCCTGCTTAATGCTTCCTGTGAGTTGATTCTTTGGGGGAAGCCGGGTGGGCATTGGAAGAAGTGACTTCAGCAACCCCTCAAGGGGTATGTACTGAAAACAGGCTCAAGTACCCAGAGCTAGAGGACAAGAGCATGTAGCATTAGTCATAACTGTTACAGGGCAACTGTGAAATAAAATGGGTTTGTTTGCTTGGGTTCTTACTTGTGTGCTTGGAAGGTATTTATAATAAGTATTAATTGTAGGCACACACAAGACAAAGGCTAATAAAGGGTTTTATTTCACAAAAGAAGGGGGAATAAAGTAGTAAATAACACAAGGAGAAGAGAGGGAGATAAATTTGTAAATATTTTACCAGCTTTTTTTGAACTGGAACTTAACAGCGCACTGAGAACTGGGTTTGAATGAAGAGAGCCCCCAAGGCTTACATTTTTGGTTTTATACTTAGCCTGGCTGCTTAATTTTATTTTTAGGTTTTAGTGATTTACTTTTTGATAATTATTTTATAGGACTTGTGGTTTTGGGATATTGCTGAAGTCGGGGTTGGAGTTTATAAATTTACCTGTGTAATTTTTTAGGACTACTTTTCCCCCTAATATAACTGAGGACAAATGAACCATGCTTGAAACAACTCAAGAACTGTTTTAGAACAGAGCTGCACCTAAGTTTGGATAAACTAAACAAGCATTCTGCCATCTCATGTTCTAAAACTTGAGAGATGCCATTTTCACTTTGCCCCACCATGCGCTGAGCTAGTGTCTGCCTCCCACTGCTAGCCTCTCCTGTCTTTGTCTCTGCTCAGTTGAGCTCTCAAAGCCAAGGCTGAAGACACAAGGCAGCACAGCTTTTAAAAGAATCTGATGCAAGACCAAAAAAGGCTTAATCATTTAGTGGCTCACCTAATAACACACAGGGAGTGAACAACCTGGGAAGTTGAGGGTTAACCCGCCTCTGGGAATGTTATAAGCAAATAGCAGCATCTGTGCAAGGCAAACAAATTTTGTACCTGTAAACTGTAGGCTGAAAATTCAAGTGGAACTCACACATTCTGCCCTCCCTACACCACCCCACAACACACACTCACACACTCTCTCACACACAGAGTACTTCCTCAAAACACACACAGAAAGAGAGCTTGTGAAACTTATAGAGGAGGAGGATGGGTGAGGTGGAAAATAAGTGAATGTAGACTAAATATATTCCTGTCCTTGGAAAAATTCCTATGACTTCTTTTTCCACATTTGGGACAGATGCCTCCTATAATCCCCTTAATCCAATTCCTTCTTGGAGTCACCAGTCATGTGAAGGTTGACTCAGAGAAGGATTCGGCTCACCCAGAAGGGTTGATGTGAACAGGCTCCAAAGAGAAGGCACGTTGTGCTAACAGAAGCTGGGCAGAATTCACCAAGCAAGGAAACCCAGAATTCCTGGAATCCACAGTGATTATTCTGACATGAGAGGACAAAGTCTTTAAGTGGATAGAGAAGTCAGTCAGTGTTACCTCCAGAAAGATGCTGAGTGATCGACTAAGCCAGGTTGTCATGGAAGCCCAACATAAGGCCACAGAACCACATGTGACTACTTGTCACACGTGGTTAGAGCCCAGCCTCCTGGCCACTGACCCCACATTACCCACCAGACTTTATTGGTCTTCTGTAGCCTCACTGTAGTTCCTGGGTCCCATCTCTCTGGGGATTCGAGCAGTCCCCAACATTCAGGAACAGCTTCTGTTCTTCCTGGCCACACTCCAGTCACCCCAGCGTCATCATTCTTACATGAGCTATAGATGGTCCCTCTCTTTGTAGATTTAGTATGCCAGAAAAGGGTCAGGGTACCACAATATCAATGTCTCCTCTCTCAGAAACTGAAAGAATATCTGCTAAGGTCAACATTTTCCCAGTAGAAAAATTAAAAACCTGTTGTTTTCATTTAAAGTTACACATACATGTATGTATATATGTAGAATGAGTGGGTATGTGTATAGGTATGTGTGCACACGTGTGGATGTGTGTATACAGATATGTCCACCCATATGTACCTATATATGTATATATGCTTTCCCCTGGTGATTGCATTTCAGGTATACCTTTAGTCTGGGGTCAAGGGAAGAAGCTTGATTCTTGCTCTTGAAACTGCAAAATTAATATACACTTGTATTTATTTTTAATTATGAAAAGAACAGAAAATAATATTTCTCTCATACCTCACTAGCTAATTTAATAACTACTAATATTTTGCCATATGGCTTCTGCTTCTTTTAAAAAATTAAGGACACAAGTCAAACTCCAGTCTCACCTCTCAGCACATTTTCCTACAACCTCCCAGAGATAACCAGTGCCTGGAAGCATGTGTGCCCTTCACTTGCATGATTTTATACTTGTTTTCCAATAAAAATATGTAGTATAATTTTGTGTGGTTTTTCAACTTTCAATAAATGATAGTGTACTTTATATATCATTTTGGGACTTGAAATTTTGTTCACCTAACATTAAGGTTTAGAGATGTTTCCAGATAGATACATGTAAATAGCTCATTCAGTTCACTGTGATAAAATAGTTCACTGAACATGTCAGCGTGTGTCCATTTCACATTTTCATTTACCTCCCAATTTTGCTGCACCCCTTCCTGCCCACTCCCCAGCCCTTGCTGCCATCTTTCTATACAGCATAAAAACCATGAACGGTGTCTGAGCGCCCCAGAGTCGCTAGCGAGACAGACTCCACAGCAGTCACAGATCCAGCTGGCGGTCTGGAGACCGAACGCTTTCCATCACGCCCGAGAACAACTCTCTACACACGCCTTCCACACACACACCCTGAGTGCCAGGGTGGTGCCAGGCCCAGGCCAAGTGCCAGTTGGTGACGGCACGTGAGCCATGGCTGCAGGCGCTGCACAAACAGCTCTAGGAGTGCAGTTGGCAACACACCTCACAGGGTATCCTGGGGCTCCTCCTCTGGATCCCACACCCTCCTGGAAAGTAAATGGCAGGTGCAACAGTGCAAGGATGAGCAAAACACCCAAGGCGATTTCTCCTGCCAGATCAAAAACCTGCATTCCCTGGGGTCGGTGCCAGATCCCTTCCTCTTCACACGCCACACTGGAGGGGCTGGATCGGGTCTTGCAGGCTCCAAGCGGCACTGCTTGTCAACGATGCAGTCTCTACGCCAGCTGTGATTTCTCCTAAAACCCAATCCCATCTATGCATTCGCCCTGGACTCTGTCAACAGTCGCCTTTTGCTTTTGCCATGACCCAGAAGTAAAAGTTATAATTTTACAAAGAAGGATGTGTGTGCACGGGTGAAGACACAACCGAAGACACACACAACCCTAAGACAGAAGTTTCCTTACATCATCCTTACAGTTACTAATTGTGACTAAGAAAAAAAGTCTTGCTGTGACCACCTACATTCATTGTATGGTCTTGTGAGGCACAGCCTACAGCTTGCAAAAAAATACTGGCATTTGTCTGATGGTTTTGATTTTTTCCTTTATTATACTTTCTTTCCCCCGATCTCTTATCTGCTTCCTCTATATTACTCCTATAAGTGAAACCATCCGACATTTTTCTTTTTCCTTCTGACTTATTTCTGCAGAAGAGGAGGAGTTCGAGGAAGGACCAGGACAGGGGTGGGAAGAGCACAAGGGACTGTGGAGGTGGTGCTGGGTGAACTGGTGCTGGGAATTTCACGGGGAAAACATACATTGTACAAAGAGGAAGGCTGATGTACTAAATACATATTAAAAAAAAAAAATACCGGCGTGTGTTCCCCTGCTCTGGAAGGCAGAAAGCTAAAAATAGACTTCATTTATAACCTTGTAGAATGAACTCTAAAGCAGTTCGGGCTGAGATGAACACGATCTTGGCGTGTGTGTCCACCCCACTGGCAGGTCCAGCTGTGGAGGGGTTTGTGCCAAACTCCGTGTCCAGGTACTGGTTCAGGAGGCGCGGAGAACCTGAGTGTAGGAGCAAAGCGCACATTCTGTGGACAGGGTCGGTCTATGGCAGAGTCGCCCGGGTTCTAGAAGCAGCAGCAACAGAGGCTTCCAGGTTGGTGCTTCCTGTTTGAAACAGGTGTGTCGTGGCCTTGGCGAGGGCAGCCTCCTCACGGCCAGGTTGGCTGAGACAGCGGCTCCCGTGCAACTCAGCTCCTGGGAGTGGCTTGGAGGCTGCTCCTGACTCAGGCCTGGATTCTATGTTCTCCATCCTCTTAACAAAGGAAGTCATTTAATATCCTGTGATAAGTGGCCTTGTGCCATGCAAACCAGAGTGAAGGCTGTTCTCTGAACCCGCTCCTTGACAAGTATCATCTCAACATGCAAAAAAAACCGGACCTCTGGGTGTAACAGGAGAGTGGTCCCAGGAAAGGGGGAGGTTCCAGGGTCCCTGCCCCAGCAAGGAAGGACAGAGCTGAGCAGGGAAGAGAGGAAGCTGGAAAGGAGACTGGAGAAGGAAGGAAGCATGATGGAGAGCCAGAGGAGACCTGGAAGAGGCACATGGAACAGACATGTGAAGAAGCTGCACTTGCTTCTTGGTCCAGGACTGACTGGAACCCATGGGTGAGAGGCCCGTGGGGAGGTTAACAATGGCAGCTTTCATCTTGATTTTGATTTTGTTCTGTTCCTCTCAGACTTATCTGGCTGTTTCTGACAGGAAGGTGCCTTAGACTTGTGGCAGGTTTTCAGGCCTTGCTTTGGGCCAATCCTATTTGGCTGGGCATTTCCCCAGGAGGAGATGGGTAACTTTGATTGGAAACTTCATATGGAAAATATATTCTTTGTCTTTTCTGTATTGCACACTAATTGTATTAAGGTTCCTTTCCAGTAAAGGTCTTATGTCTTGATGCAGCAGATGGCAGAACCTATTTAGAACAGACAGGTTTGGGGGCTTTGGGGTGCTCCTCTCCCTGCCCTGTAACACTCATACCCCGAACTTGCCACTAGCCCTGTGTTCCACATCTCAAGGACTGTCTAAATCCCTCAGAATCTTTCTTTCCTATCTCCCAGCCAGATGACATCTGTCCAGTTCTTCTAATTCCCTAGTCCCAACCACCATCATCTCACCATCATTACTCTCATTACTGCCTAACTCACATCCTCGCCTTCTGCCTTGCCCATTACAAACCGCATCTCCACACAGCAGTAACAGCTCTCATTGTTCTTAGGATCCACGGTAATAACGTTTATCAATCAAGCTCTTAACTTAAGCACTTTTAATTTATTCTCCCAGCCAGGGAGGTGACCCATATGGCAAGGTAGACCTCTCCTGCCTTTCCCACTGCTCCCCTCAGCAGTATATTTCAGTGGGTCTGCCTATTTTGCTCCCCACTCTATCTCTAGTGAATCCTCTCACCCTCCCGCCCCATACCTCTGGCTACACCCCAATTCTTGTATGCATAAATAATTAAAATAGACCTTAAAAGAAAACCAAGCTCTTTAAACCAGCTCCCTCTCCATCCCAATCCTGCTTCCCCTGATCCAGACCACTTCTGACCTGCCTGTGCTCTGTGTTCAAATCACAATGAACTTCTCCCAGTTCCTCGCCACTGCCACCAGATGCTGGCAAGTGTTCCTCTTTCTGCCTGCAAGTCTCCTTTCACTCTCTTTTTCCTATCACTGTTCTGGTCTCAAAGAAGTCTGGATCTTCTGGCCTTACCCCAAGCTCTGCTATCTTTTTTCACACTAGCCCCATTCTAAATTGGGTGGTGCTTCACTGGCTACCCCAGATTTAGACTCTCTAAATTTAGACTCTCTACATCATCCCACATCCAAACTCCTCACAGGCAGGAACCCTATCAGTCTCATTCAGTCCTAGCTCCCCAGAGTACAGCACAGTTCCTGGAACATAATGGGCAGTCATTTAATAACTACTTCTTAAATGAATATTCAAAAGAAAACTCTTTAAACATAGGCCCCATTCCATGGAAAAGATACAATTAAGCAATCAAAAAAAGGGGAATAAAAACCCTTTACAAAATATGGAAATGTGAATTGAAAGTGAACTATTTCTTAGAAATGTTTTTTTAGCACTCGGGAAAGAATGCTGATTAAAGAAAAGTGAAATTTTCAGAAAACAGAATCTACTTATGCCAACTAAGAATCTGACAAACTTTCTCTTCATTTATGGAGCTCCTTCTGGGAGCTAGAAGTAATATACTCGCTATATAATCCTCTCTCTTCCTGCGTCTGTGAGTTATCTATGTGCTAGTCCAGTCTATTCAACTCTTGGTGGACTAGACTCACCTTAGGCAGTTTAAGTAAAACTGTAGTGAACTTTAGAATCAAGACAGGTTTTTTCATGGCCTGATGCTCAGGCCACATGCCAGACTACTTAAATTAGAATCTCTAGGATTAGAGCCCAAGCATCAGGATTATTTTAAGCTCCCACACTTGCAGATAACTTTGAGAGTCAGTAGTGTAATCCCTTGCTTTCTATACTGTACTTAGATGCAGTAGGTATGGAAGCTCACCCCACCCAAGCCAGCTGAAACAGGATCTATTTTTCAGTAAGATCTGTAAGAGATTCACGTGCACCTAACAGTTTGGGGGATCCTGATCTCAACGGCTCCCTGGCAGTGGGGAAGAGATTGCTCTAAAACCATTTTGCTTCTTTGTTTCTCCCAAGCTGACTTTGGGAAGTGGAGTCTCCCTCCACTTGCGCTGCTTAAGCAATGTGAGGGTCTAGACACTAGGAAAAAGAAGGATTGAAAACCACCATTACGGTAATCATTTGTAATTGTCATCGCTAAGTTTTTAACTATTGCTTGTGGTTCAGCTCCCTCCCTTGGGTATCCCACGCAAGCACTGGGACAAGGGCCTAGCCAACATGTTGAAGGCTTTGGATACAGTCCAGAGTGGGGCAGGGCACAGGGCCCTTCCCTAAGCCAAGGACACAGAGAAAGCAAGTCTGGCGAAGGACAGTCTGGAAATTCAAGTTTGAATCCTCCAGCTCAGGCAACGGCTCTAACATCAGGCTCTTGAGGAGTCTCGGCTACTCTCTAAACTTAAATGTCCTCAGCTATAAATCGAGAAGGATAATCCTTCCCAAAGCTGTGGGAAAACGGACACAGAATAAGCTCGAAAAGTGTACAAACATGAGCTATCTTTACTGTTTTCAGTATCCATGAAGGAATTCGTGGACACAGAAGCAGGAGGATAGTCCGCGGCAAGTTTGTGAGGCTGAAACTCTTCAAATTCATTCACCCCAGTGCCCATCGCCCTAGTTCTATGTTATATAAGCACATGGCGTCCCTACTCCATCGGCCATGTTCGTACACTCCTGTGGGCTTGCTAATAAATTCAAGCCAGCCTCTGGGCAGGGCTGCACATCACTTCCAGTGTAGCCCCTAAGGCTTCTCCCTGCTTTGCACACACCTTGCGTGATCTTTCCCTCATCCCACGCCACTTCCAACACTGTGCCCCGAGAGGCGACCAGCACCACTAGCTGAGAACGAGCTGATCTGTAGTCTGATCCAAATTCACCACCACAAGGTTCCAAGTGAAAACCACTGAAGTGTTGCCTTACTTCATTTCCACTGCCACGGCACCATGACATAACTGCCATGACCTTCCGGCTTTGCCTTCCACTCTCACTTCCAGTTTCATTTTACCAGCTGCCTGATGCGCTCAGCATCGGGTACAGAAGTGGTCAAGGGATGAACGACCACAGCCATCACGAGATTGACACGTCAAGATGAGGAAAAGCAAAGAAACACTTAAAGAGGCTTAACTAACTTAACTGCCAAAGTCACCCCACACACTCAAGTACACAGTCCTCCACTCCTGATCTCTTCATCTCCTCTTTCATTAACTATGCTGCTTATTTACATAGTTCAACGCCATGTGAGTACACGGCATTGCTAATGCTATTGGATGCTTGTTCACCAGGTTTCAGGCACCACGTAGACAGAAGCCCTGGAACTGTTGTCTGTCATTCTCATAACACCTGATGAGTCAGAGTTGCCACACCTGTATTACAAATGAGGTTTGAAGAAAGGCATATAGATGTCCAAGTTCACCTGTGCCTTTATATCCTCACCTGTCTGGACACTTGTTACCCTGTGCTCTGTGCTATGACTGCATGGGGATGTTCACTTCCCTTGCTGGATTGTGGACTTCCTGGTACAAGCAGTGTTTACATATAGTCACTTCTCCATCCAGTACTATGCCCTACAGGGACAAAGTGAATCCTGCTTCCTATTATGTGGGTATGACCCCCCCCCCCATCATTCACACCCGACTCTGGACTCGGGGAGCAACACTGCTACCTTGAGGTCAGTGGCTCTATCACCATACACTTCATGCGGGCTGCTTCTCCTCTTGGGCACTGTCACTGAAGTGGGAATCATGAATTTGATGATACCAATCACACAAGACCTAACTCCACAGACCCAGGAAACATCTCATGGCCCACAACCAGCATTCTCTAGGTCTTCCCATGACTTAGGATCTTTGTCCAACCCTTCCGGGGCCCAGAGAATGAAAGAAGGGACCACCCCCAACCTGAATTGCCAAATAATTTCCTGTCCAGAATGAACCACTTCCCAACTTGAGTGACTATGAGAACATCAGTTTTTTTCAGGGGAAAACCCCACCCCTACCTGTAAAACTGTCACCGTACCCTATGACCTCAATCTGACAATCACCCAACAGCCCGCCACTGTACCCTTCTCAAAGTTTCTGTGATTCATTCACCACCACCACCTTACTGATCTATGACAGTTCTTGATACCTAGTGGGTATGAAGTATGTATTTGTTGAATATATAAGATGCCTGATATCATCTTAGTTGTTTGCAGAGTACTTTACAGATTTTTGCAAACCATTCTTTCAGGTGACAGATGAACTAAGCTGGGCACTCAGCTGGCAAGGAACACAGTTGAGAGCTGCTGCTCTAACTTTTGTCCAGACTATACCAGATTCAGGGATCAGCAAACTACAACCATAATTTTATGATTAAAGTTTAATTAGAACACAGCTGCATATATTCACTTACAATTAGTCAACGATTCTTTTTAATGGTCCAATAAATGCAAATGTAGCAAAATGCAAAGTCAAAAATGGTGCTATATGCTCCTTTATAGAAAATGCATGCAACTCTACTATGAATTATTGGGGACCCCAACAATGTTGAAAGATACATGATTACATAACACACATCTCTTAAATTCACATACAAAGCTAATCCTTTGACCATTGCTTCTATTGGAAAGTCTCAATATTGTTAGCTGTGAGAAGCAAGCATCAGTGTGTGGAATCACATACAGACTATGTCTAGGAGTGTTGAGTAAGAAGATCTGTGGAGAAATGCATGAGCTTTGACCATGGTCATATCTATCCTAAAAAACTAAAAGAAGAAAAGGCTTCAAAGGCAAGTCCACCAAAAGTAGTGGAAAAGGGAAGCTTCTAATACAAGGAGAAGAGACCATGAAAAATAGGCTAATTATAAAATCACCACTTGACCCCTTGAACTCAGGGGGGAAAGCTCTATATACTCTTAAATATGACACAGTGATTCAGTCATAACATGGTGGCTGACACTGAAACAGATTTCTTGTATCATCATCATCATCATCAATAACAACAACTGGGCCTCCCTGGTTGAGTGCCACACTGTGAAGCATCCTTGGCACAGCAGCACAAATTCCAACCCTGGCCAGGGAGGGGACCCACATGGTGCAGCAGACCTCTCCTGCCTCACCCACTGCCACGCTCAACAGTTGTATTTCAGTTGATCTACCTGTTCTGCTTCCCACTCTGTCTCTGGTGAATCCGCTCACCTCCCATGACTCTGGCCTGTGCCCCAGCTCTTGTACACATAAAAAAAAATAATAACAACAATTAATCAATTTTTTTTGATGACTTAAGAGAAAAAGTCACCAGGAGCTTTCTAACATCAGAAGTCTGAATGAACTTTTAAGTACAAAAGGACTTTATTTTGTTTGGAAAAACACATTAATAGGCCTTTTCATAATGCAAAATCAAGGCAAAGATAGTCTAAAAGAGGTTTGAGATGTCAGAATCTGAACTTTCTGATAATAATGAAAAGGCTATTAGTGGAATGTGTCTTTCAGAACATGGTTTCACCTGTACTACTCCAAGAAAATTATTCCTTGCTCTTTATATATATTTGGCTTTCTTCAATCCATTAAACATTCAGGGGAGTTGGAAGCAGAGAGCAGATGGTGATTGGAGGAATATGAGATGTGTTTTCCATTTACACTAGTGAAGTGAAATTCTTTGAATGCTCTATGAACCATGAAACCTTACATCTAACCATTTACATTTAACCATTTTCTAGACTGAATAATCCATACTTCCAGAAATGTATCATCAGATATGGGAGTTCTACTCGAACAAGAGGTCAAACCCAATACTGGGTGGTGGAATATTGTAGGTGTCCAATAAAAAAAAAAAGGTTTCATTTGTATTACATGATAGGTACTTCTGATATATTTATTGGCTTGAATAGAAGCTGAAATCACCTTAAAAAATTTCCTACTGAATATTTTCCTCTTAATTCTAATTTTAGTTAGAAAATTCTCTAACTAAAAATGTTCTATTCAAATACTTATTAAATGAGTTATAGATGCATATATTCTGTAACAATTAATTCGAATTTCCTTTCAAGTAAAGTATGTACTAAAATACCATTTTACTTGAAATTCCATGAGAACACTGTCTACCTCACGAATTCAGAAGATTTTATGTTTTTGTTGTCTCTAGGATTTTTACACCTGAAATTGTAAAAAACTTATAGTAATGTAAATAATTTTTATCCATGAAAATGCAAACTGTGCTCATACAATGCAATTGATCTAATTCTATCTGCAAGTTTTTCATCTAATTGTAGCCCCCTCCCGCACCCAGTAGCATCTATTAGCATCTTCAAAGAAACTTTCTTTGGTAAACACTAGGGTACTCTCTTCTCTGCAACTGTTAACTCGATGATGTCATCTATTTGTATATCATTATAGCACAAATATACATATATCTATACCTATAATATACTGATATTATCATGCAAGCATGCGCGCACACACACACACACACACACACAGTCTAGTGACCACCATACAGATTTACAGTATTCTGGTGCCCCAGCTAATTGTAAGTAGTGTTTTTGTTGATGAAACTGGTCATTTTGGTATTTTTAATCTGAATATATTTAAATATAGGAGAACAAAAGAATACCTGCACTCCTATGTTTATAGCAGCACTCTTTACAATAGGTAAGACCTGGAAACAACCTAAATGTCCAAAAACAGGTGAGTGGATTGGGAAGCTGTGGTACATATACACAATGGAATACTACTCAGCAATCAAAAATGAAAAACTAGACACATTCATAGGAACATGGATGGAACT
>JAGFMF010011623.1:6108959-6177480 GCA_019455555.1 Galemys pyrenaicus
TGAGGTGATGGTGCACTGGTGATATGGTGATGGGGAATACATGGGGATTACAATTGATGTCAAATATATATAAATAAAAAATGTTAATAAAAAATAAAATGATAAAAAATAAATAAATATAGGAGAAGGCTAAATGATAAATTAAAAGGAGACATTATTGTCCTCATTTTAGTGATTCAGAGAAACTGAAATCAGAGATGAAAATCACCAGCTAATAAATTAATGGAATAATCAGGACTTCAACCCAGATTTTCAGGAACCAAGTCAGTTTCCATTTTATTTAAGAGACGTTTTCCTTATCTCTTGCTTTGAATCCTTAAAGTAAAATTCCCACATAAAGAAGACACATCTGGTATCCAGATAGCAAAATGCACCACTTTAAAAAGAAGCAGACCAGTGGTATTTCAGAAATACAGGTTAAAAAAAAGTAACGCAATTCCAGTGTTATCATTTTGCTATTCTATTATAGGTATTAAATTTGAACCAATACAAAAGAAAATGCAAGAAAATTGTAAGACTCAGATGAGTTTTTATAGAGCTTAAAAACTAATTTGTAAAATAAATTATACAGACCCAAAGCATCCTGACAAAAAGATTAGGGATATATTTAAAAGCTGAACAATGCAATAAGACCAGCTAATAAAAATAGCTATCATGTACTAAGAGTTGAATAGGAATCAGACATTAATCTAACTGATTTTATTCAAATGAGTTCCTTCACATTCACAGGTCTCCTATGAGGCTGGTCCTATTAGTTTGCCCAATGTAAAGATATGGAAAGGAGGCCCAGAGAGGTCAACTTACCTAGGGCCTGTCAGGAAATGTCTAACTGAGTTTCTGTGAGAACTACAGGATTGGCTTTGCAGGCCCACCAGGGAAAGAGGAAGATCCCTAGAGGAAATTCCTTGTGCAGACACACAGTGACAGCATCCGAGTGCCCAAGGAGAAAAGGGCATTGGGAAGTTTCCATTTGGGGGCTGAAGCATGGCTTAGAGTCAGCAGGAAGAACACACAGAAGAAAGGGTGATGGGAAGAGGGCCAGCATAGGCCAATCAAGGAAGGATGTTGGAATGGCTCCTGAAGATCAAACTTTGAAAATGTTTGCCTTGACAGATTTTTTTAATTACCTGTGACAAGTTTGTTTTGCTTAGCAATCCAAAGAGATAAACTCATGCCGTTTGTGGCAACATGGATAGCGCTAGAAGGGGCAATGCTAAGTGAAATAAATCATTAATATGTGGAATACAGAATGACTAAACTAACAATCAGATAAAGACAACCCTAGACACTAACCCTTGAAAGTTGACTACAGAACTGAAGCGTCCTAGTGGGTGGGAGAGGGGTAAGGACGAAGAGGGAAGGAAGCACAGGGGACCATGGTGATGGACGACTGGTGAGCTGGTGGTGGGTATACTAGAGAGGCAAGATCTGATGGGAGATCACTGATATTACGTCAACTAAATAAACTAAAAACTATAAATAATGTAACATCACAGTAAAAGTAAAACTGATACCACAATTGTGGTTTCAGGCCGGGGCAAACAGTAAATAGTAAGCCCTTCCTTGCTGCATCCAGGCTCTGGAACAAATAGAAAATTAAAACAAAAACTGAGTCAGAGGGAGAATTAAAACATCAACTTTGTGATGGTGAAAGGCCAAGTTGGAAGATTGAGCTTGAGTTGAAAGCCAAATGGGCCGCCCTGCTAGCCAAATCCCAGATCGAGACAGTTGCTGTCATAACATCACTGAATCCTGGAAAGAACAAGGATCCTTCCCAAGAGGAAGGCAAAGAGGGAGTTGAGAAGAATATGTCCATTGTATCTTTCCAGATTTACCACCCACTCTGCCATCCTTAACGCACAATGAACAAAAGAGCAGAGAGACAGGGAGGGATAAGGAGTTTCCTTCATGGGAAAGAGAGCATCTGGAAAAAAGAAGTCATCCTCACTAACAGTCATCATTTTTTGAAAAATTTCACACCAACAAGCAAAAGAATATTTCCAAAAGCTTGTAATTGAAATCCTATTCAGTGGTAAAATATTGAATATTTGTTCGTTGGTAACAAGTCAAGGATTAACACCACTTTATGCAACACTGAATTGAAGATCCCAACCAGAGCAAACAAATACTAGCAAGCAACCAAGGGGTACCCCAGAGACTCCCCGACTTGTATGCTCCCAAGGGTTCCAGCCACCTATGTATACAAAGGCAAAGCAGACTCTTTTTTTTTTTAAAGATTTATTTATTTATGCATACAAGCACTGGGGTACAGGCCAGAGGTGTGGGGGGCTGAGAGGATTCACCACAGAGAGCGGAGAGCAGAACAGGCAGATCAACAGAACACACTGCTGAGGGGAGCAGCGGGCGAGGCAGGAGAGGTCTGCCGCGCCATGTGGGTCCCCTCCCTGGGCGGCAGCAGGGATTGAACTCGTGCTGCAGTGGCTGCGGTTTTGCTTCACAGTGCGTTGCTTAACCCACTGCGCCACCAGGGAGGCCCCGCAAAGCAGACTCTTAGTGTGAAAGAACTGGAATGGAATTAGTGTGCATAGACAAAGAAAAGACCAAAGGATAACAGTTTCCCAACTCAAAGTTTCCCAACCTCTCTCAATGGCAACTGCACAGCCAAACAGGATCAGCCTAAAGCCAGGCCACTGAGGCCCAAAAGGTTGTCCCAAGTCTAAGGCACCTTCTAGCAAGGAACCATAGGAAACAGGTTTGGAAGCAAGTCCTAGGGAGCGGTGCAAAAGGGGATACCACATCAAGAGAACAGCTGCCACTGTCAGCCTTTCCAGGCCTCTCATCCACATGTCTCTTCTAAGAGTCTCTATACATCTCTCCTCCATGCATTTCCCTCCATGTCCACATCCCAGCAGTACCAGGGTGCAAGTTGGACTGCACAAGCGAGAGCTCTCCTATGTTGGATAGCTTCACCTGGCCATCAGCCCCACCCTGCTTTCTGCAACCAGTCATAGGCAGTTGCATGTAAGTGGGGTGGGGAAGAAGCCTCCCCTCCTCCCCAGCAACAAATATCAAAAAGAAGTGAAACATTCTATTAACAGATAATACATATAATTTAAAAATTGCAAAGGATCTACAAACAAATGAAATTTCTCAAGGTTACTGGCTACAAAGTCATTATATATAAGTCAGTTATATTTCTAGATATTATCACCAAACAGCTAAAAAACAAAGTTCAAAAAATTACACTATGTACAATAATACCCCAAAAATGTCAAATTCCATGGGAATAAATCTAATAAAAGATATAAGAGACATCTAGACTGAAAATTATAAAACACTGCTAATAAAAGTTAAAGACCTAAACAGAGAGATGTTTTAGGTACATAACTTACAAGACTCAATATATTATGCTGCAAGTTACCCCAAACTGACCTATAAAAGAAATGCTGTTCTAATTAAAACCCCTGTAGGTATTTTGCATGTGGAAATCGGCAAACTGATTGTGACATCTATTTGGAAATGCAAATAACTTAGAATAGACAAAATAGCCTTGAAGAAAATGAACAAGTTGTAAGCCTTACCTTATCAGACTCCAACATACTATAAAGTGAAGATTATCAAGTCAGTGTGATACAATAGAGCCCAACATATAAGAGCATCTGAACACAGCAACAGAAGTCTCAGTAGACAAGCAACATTATTTTCAAAAGTGATGCTGGAACAACCGTATGGAAAATGAACTTTAACTCCCTATCTTGCACCACACATAAAAATTCACTTGAAATGGGCCATCCGCCTAAATGTAAATAATAAAGCAATAAAGCTCCTGCAATAAAATATTGGAGAATATCTTCATGATCTTGAGGTAGGTAAAAATATCATCTCTAGGAGATGAAAGACACACAAAGAATGATACATTGGGCTCTCCCTGGTGGCTCAGTAGGTTGAGCGCTGCACTGTGAAGCATCTATGCCACAGCAGCGCGAGTTCCATCCCCAGCCAGGGAAAGATCCCACATGGTGCAGCAGACCTCTCTCCTGCCTTGCCCGCTGCTGCTCCCCTCAGCAGTGTATTTCAGCCCATCTGCCTGTTCTGTTCCCCACTCTGTCTCTGGTGACTCCTCTCACCTCCCATGACTCTGGCCTGTAACCCAGCTCTTATATGCATAAATAAATCTTTTTTTAAAAAAAGAATGATACATTGGTATACATTTAAATCAAAAACCTCTGTTCATCAAAAGACACCATTAAGAAATTGAATAGAAAAGCCACAGCTATCTGGGGAGATGTTTGTTCTAATGTAGAAAGAATTCACATCTGCAATATACAAAAACACCTATATAGCAACAGAAAAGACAAGCCAATCTAACTTTATATGGGGAAATGAATTAAACAGGACTTCAAAAAAAAGAGAATATCTGTAGCAACAATAAGGATATGAAAAGTAAGTCTGGACTCACCGGAGTCAGGGAAATGAAAATGCAAACCATGATCAATAGCATTACACACGCACCAGCACGCAGACAATTAAGATGAGTGGCGATATCAAGTATCAGGGAAGGTGAAAAACCTAAAATCTCAAAGAATGCAGGGGGAAGTGGAAACAGTACAGTCACTCTGGAAAACTGCTTGGCAATATCTGCTAAAGCTAAAATAGGCTTGCCTTATGAAGCAACCACTCCACTTCTAGGCACAGCCCTGAAAGAGTCAAGGTCAGATATTGACAGAAGACAAGCAGAAGAGTGTAGCAGCTTCATTCACAGTAGTCCCACCTAGTCAACAGCATTCAAATAGCCACCAACAGGGTAGATAAATAAATAATGGTCCAGGCATGCCCTGCAATGCTAGACCACAGCACACACTGATGTGAATGAATCCCAAAGACATGTTGTTAGCCAGAAGAAACCAGAGTCTCTCCCACTTGGACCAACGGAATGCACTCAAGCATGACTGAATTTATACAATGTTCAGAAGGGAGGAAACAATCAGTGATGACAGATATCAGAATAGAGCTGGGGGAAGGAAGATATGGACTGATGATGATGGAAACCAGGGTGATGGGAATCACCTAAATATGTGTTAAGTGACACTTACATAGGTTACACACATCCATGAAAAGTCACCAAATTGTTCACTTAAGATGTGCATACTTGGGGGCCTCCCTAAGGGCACAAGGGGTTGAGCGCTGCACTGTGGGGCTTCCGCAGCCACTGCAGTGCAAGTGCAATCCCCAGCCAGGGAGGGGACCCACATGCCCCAGCAGACCTCTCATGCTTCACCTGCTGCTCCCCTCAGCAGTGTATTTCAGTCAATCTGCCTGTTCTGCTCCCCACTCTGTCTCTGGTGAATCCACTAACCCCCACCCACCACGCTTCTGGCCTGTACCCCCACCTCTTGTATGCATAAATAAATAAAATCCTTTTTAAAAAAGATTTGTATGGGGCCTCCCTGGTGGTGCAGTGGGTTAAGCAACACACTGTTAAGCAAACCGCAGCCACTTCAACACAAGTTCAATCCCTGCCACCAGCCGGGGAGGTGACCCACATGGTGCAGCAGACCTCTCCTGCCTTGCCCACTGCTTCCCTTGGCAGTGTATTTCAGTAGATCCAACCATTCTGCTCCCCACTCTGTCTATGGTGGATCCTCTCACCTCCCTGAACTCTGGCCCTTACCTCAGAGCTCTTGTATGCATAAAAAAATAAATCTTTGGAAAAAAAAAAGATTTGCTCATTTTATCTTTTTTTTAAAGATTCATTTATTTATGCATATAAGAACTGGGGTACAGGCCAGAGGTGTGGGGGGGGCTGAGAGGATTCACCAGAGACAGAGCAGGTAACAGAACAGGCAGATTAACAGAAATACTCTGCCAAGGCAGCAGCAGGCGAGGCAGGAGCGGTCTGCTGTGCCATGTGGGTCCCCTTCCCGGCCGGCAGCAGGGATCGAACTCGTGCTGCAGTGGCTGCGGTCTGCTTCATAGTGCGTTGCTTAACCCACTGCGCCACCAGGGAGGCCCTGCACATTTTATCTTAATAATAAAATAAAATTGGGAAATAATTTAAAGAAGGAAAAAACATCCAGTCATTTCAAGCCCTCCCCAAAACACAACCCCCAGTAACTATTTGATGGGTGTCTTTTTTCCTATGCTTCTACATTTTTACCGTTCTCTCCACAAACCCACTTGTCTACCATATTTCATCACATCTACAGCTCTGTTGATTGTAAAATGCACCATTAATTTCTGGACCAAGAAATAAAGGAAAAACTTTTTTTAAAGATTTTATTTATTTATTATGCATTTATTTGTGCAGGGAGGGGTGAGAGGCTTCACCAGAGACAGAGCAGGGAGCAGAACAGGTAGATCTGCTGAGATACACCAGTGAGGGGAGCAGCGGGCAAGGAAGGAGAGGTCTGCTGCGCCATGTGGGTCCCCTCCCTGGCCGGGGATCACACTCGCACTGCAGTGGCTATGAAGTGCCACAGTGCGGCATTCAACCACCTGTGTCACCAGGGAGGCCCAGGAAAAAACTTTAAATTAAACTGTAACATACCTCATGATCTCATGTTACATATGCACCCTGACTTCAGAGACATGCAGGCATAGGTCCTAGCAGTGACGAAATATCACCCACACACACCCCACATGCACACATACTTTCTTTTACTAACAAGAAGTCACGCTATATGTTTTGGTCCACAATTTACTTTTTTTGTTTAAGAATCTATCTTTGTTGTTTTCATTTCATTCTCTTAAATGAAACAATAGTGTTTCTTTGCAAAGCGGTAATTTTCAAACTATTTCTCCATTGATAAACAGGTTGCAGTTTTTGCTATCTCAACATTACTACAATCGACATCCCTGAAAATATGTCTTTGTGCATCCAAAGTACAGTGAGAATTTTTGATAGATTAGATTCCTAAAGGTGGAATTGGCTGTCTATAAATATGGATACTAAGATCTCAACAGATGTCAGAAACTAACCTCCACAAATTCTGAGTCCATTTACTACGCCTTCAGTAGTATCTAGTGGAACTCCACCCCAACGCTTTCCCCAGCCATAGGCTCTACCAATCTTTACTACTTTTGCTAATCTAAGGGCGATTAAATGTCACCGTGCAAACATTTTATTTGGCCTTTAAAAAATAACTTAGGGCCTCCCTGGTGGCACAGCGGGTTGAGCGCTGCACTATGAAGCATCCGCTGCACTGTAACGCAAGTTCGATCCCCAGCTAGGGAGGGGACCCACATGGCCCAGCAGACCTCTCCTGCCTCGCCCACTGCTCCCCTCAACAGTGCATTTCAGTCCATCTGCCTGTTCTGCTCCCCACTCTGTCTCTGGTGACTCCTCTCACCTCCCGTGACTCTGGCCTGTACCCCAGCTCTTGTGTGCATAAATAAATAAATCTTAAAAAAATAAGAATAAAAAATAACTTAAACAGATCTATGCCAGATACTGCCAACACTGAAATGAACTAAACTCTAGAAATAAAGCAGTATTAATTAAACATGTTTAAACATAAGCTACTCATCATGTTATAAAGTCTTCAGTGTCCCCACAGTTCCCGCCACCATTTTCTCACCATCCCTTCGTCCCTCCTAACTCCACGTACCTTCTTCTTACTCTAGATTCCTTAAGCATTCATTTGAATGACTTAGTGGCAAATCCCCAGTTCCTTGCCCATATATATACTAAGGGCCTGAGCCTGGGTGGTGAGAAGTTGAAGCTATTTGCTGCCAGTGACTTGTGTTTTCCTTGCCCATAGTCTCCTCCATCGCTCCTGTCTGCATCCACCAGCCATCTCCACTCTTGGAGGCTGTCCCCAAGCAGCTGCATGTTGCCAGGGAAAAGAGTCACATAACTGACAATGGGGTTTACACCAGTGGCACAGTCCCAAGGAGAGCGGGCTCTCGCAGCTGTCCACAGCGATGACAGCTTCCTTCCTCTTGCAGGCTGCCTTTCCCACTCACCAGGAGGAATAAGCCTTCTCCCCACGTCTCCCCCAACTCCTCCTCCATCCAGTTTCAGCTGATGAGCTTGCCTCATTAGTGCACGAAAAACACAAGTCACTGGCAGCAAATAGCTTCAACTTCTCACCACCCAGGCTCAGGCCCTTAGTATATATATTCAGTTCTCCTCCTTTTAGCCTGTTCTGATGGAGGAAGGAGGCGCAGATCGAATTAAGGACAGCCCTCCTTGGGGGTCTAGCCCTATGCCGTGGACCCATCCTTGCCTTCTTAAGACTCCCTGTTTCAGTTGTGCCCTTCCCTGCAGCCAGTCAGTCTCCTTCCTTCTCCACTAAAGCATCCCCGCTGTGAAACAAACATGCTCCTAAGTCTGACTTTTAAAAAGGCAAGTGCTGACCCCAGTGCCTGCACCATTTTTTTGTCCCCCCTTCATAGCCAAACTTTCCGAGGGTTCCACACACACAGTATTTCCAAGTTCTTACTTCCCCTTATTGCTTCTTTATACTCTATTTTTCTGGAAATTTTAAGAGAAAAAATTTGATGTTTGCCCATATGTATGTTTTTTTTCTTCTTTTTCTTAGTATTTTTTATTTAATTAATTGTATTTGACATCATTTGTATTCCCCAGGGAGTCCCCACCATCATTCCACCCGTGCACCATCACCTCAGTCCCTTGTGCTCTTTCTGCCTCATCCCTACTTTGCCCTCCCCTCCTTCCCCTCCCCCACCATAGTCCCTTTGGTTTATCTTGGCATTTTGGTCTTGTTGAGTTGTTTGTTTGCTTTTGGTTATAATTGCCCATTTCCTTGAGCTTATTCTTTTTTGTAGTTGTTGCTCTTTCATATTCCTCCTAATAGTGAAGCCATCCGATATTTTTCTCTTGCCTTCTGACTTGTTTCACTGAGTATAATTCCTTCTAGTTCCATCCATGTTTCTATAAATGTCCCTAGTTTCTCATTTTTGATGGCTGAATGATATTCCATTGTGTATATGTACCACATCTTCTTGATCCAGTCATCTATTTTTGGGTATTTGGGTTGTTTCCAGGTCTTATCAATTACAAATAGTGCTGCAATAAACACCATATGTATGTTTTTAAATGAGATAAAAGGATACCCACAAAATCCAAGATAGAAGCTGCCATTATGGTAGAATAACTAAGAAGGATAATGGAATAAAATAAGAAGGGGTGGACAAAGAAGACTCTAGCATCAGTCATTAATGCTCTAGGATCTCATCTGGCTTCCAATGTCACAACTTCTCTTAAGATCATCAATCAATAATGTCCCATCCTTGTTTCTAAACCCAGTGGTCACCTCCTTGCCCTCATCTCATGCAGACTCTCAGCATTTGTCACAATTGACCACTTTCTCCTTGATACATGCGTCTCTCTCAGTTTCCATCACACTACAAGCTCATGGATTTTCCTCCCATCTCACCAGGACACATCTTTCTCAGTCACCTAGCTGGCTCCTCCTTTCCTCTATGAACTTAAGGCTTTTGGGAGGCTCATTCTCCTCTCCCTCTTTATGCTTCATTATCTTTTCCATAACCATGGCTGAAAGTGCCATCTATACACACTAACTACCAAATTTATATCTTCACTCCACATAACACCTAAGATCCACACTTCCAAACTCAAGTACTTAACATTTTCTTCAAGATATTTCAAATTTTACATGTACAAAACTTTTTATTTTAGCAACTTCTGTTCTCTGCCCATCCTTCCATTTTCTGGATTTCCTCAGTGTGTTAACCCATCAACTCTATTCTTAAACCAGAAATCACCCTTTCACTAATAACTAGCATCCAAGCAGCTAGTAAGTGGTTTGTGCTGACCCCTAATAAGTTATAACCTCTATCCTCTCTTATTCACTCTATTATCAGCATTATAATCCAAACCATCATGCTCACCAGAATTACTGGACTAGGCTCCTACCTCATATCACCTCTTCCATGCTGCTTCTTCCCTACCCTTGATGCATTTTCTACTCATAAAAAAGGATCATCTTAAAATAAAAAATTGGATTATACTGATTTATTATCTCCCCTCTTAGTTTTCTCTCTCTCTCTCTTTCTCTCTCTCTCTCTCTCTCTCTCTCTCACACACACACACACACACACACTCACTCTTTAAGACTCACCATTCTCTCATTAAAGTCGAAATCACCATATTAACTTGAAAGCTATTCTAATCTATTGTATTTCCTCTTAATCATCACAACTATCTTTCCAGTAGAAAGAGCAAAGATTGTCACTTATGGTGATTCTGCATGAGTCCAAGGTGCTCAAGTACTATAGTCATGAATGTACATTTGCTGGGATACTACCAGAATAAACTAACTCAATGACAGGAAGGAAGGTCAAGCAAACATGCAGTTAGGGTGGATAAGGTGATTCCTGGAATATTATACCAATGCCTTCCCTCTGCTATGATAAGCATAGAGATTTGGGTTTATTTTTTCATTCAAAAAAAATTTTATGTACTATGTTGGGCAGTGGGGAGTGAAAGTTGAATAAGATACTATCCCTGTTCTGTGGCCCACACACTATAGTTTGGTGGGTCTCATATTTGCTTGATAATCAAAACTGATATGAAAAACACCTTTTAGTTTTAGATTCCTTGGGCCTCTCCCAGCTACACTCAGCAATCACAGGACTAGAACCCAAAAACCTGTATACCTTAAAGTTTCACCATCCCAGAAAGAATTGAAAACACTGAACACTAGAGTGAAACGACAAACTACTGGCACACTTAGCAGTTCCTCAATATTTTCGCTGCATCATCCCAATTCTGTATCACAGCAACAGAGGAGGGAGGCGGGGATTCCATTCATTTTGTAAATGTGAAAATTGAGAAGTAAAGTGGTTTTCCAAATCCACGGCCAGTGACTAACAATAGAGTTGAAATTAATTTCTCCAAGCCCTACACTCTCACTGTCCACCCACGCTTCATAAGACCAAAGGAAAGTACATGAAGAGCAGAGGAAGAATGAGGGAGATTCCTATTCTTATTACTAAGAGCTTGGCCTAGAGCCAAGTAGTATCCAGCCTGTAAGAGGAGCTGAGCTGAATTGAATTGAATTGAATTGAATTGAATTGAACTGAATTCAATCTCTTGCAACTAGTGGAAAATGTCCAGATCAGATTAATACTGCAACTCCCTAGGCCCAGAACCCAAGCCCTGGGCAACAGTCAATCAGTTAATCTACACCCCACCAACACCTAGGATTACTGTTAACATGTTACATTAAGTATATAAATATATTACACAGTTAAATAAATTCATATAGCATTATGTAAACTTTTATATATGTACACATGCATTTATTTATATATATGTTGGATTAAACACATTTATGCACACACGAAATTAAATCTCATCCTCGCGACAACTTTATGAGGCAGGACGCATTATTAATTCCATTTTCTCAGTAAGGAAACTGAGGGAAAGAGAAGTTAATTTGCCAAGGCCGCATAAATTATAAGGGCTGGAGGCAGAACTTGAAGGCTCCTGGCGCTGGCCCAGAGACCACGTCTTTAACCGTTTCACCACACAACAGTCATGGTTGGAATTAACTTATAACAATTTGGGGGTTGATAATTTTTTTCACTTCTACCATATTCTCCCCAGCCCTAGAATCCTCACTAGGACAATCACATTTGGCCACGGCCCCACACTGATTTTAGGGTGTGTCAGGCCGCTTCAAACATGTGGCCAGAGTCGCACCGTGGTTACCATGGCGTCTCTCTGCTTTTCAGGGACTTCTCCAAAACCACAGAAGCCTGCCCTAACCTACTCAAGTAGAGCCTCGTAATTGCAGGACATTCCCACTCCCAAGCAAAGCCAGAGGTGGAGGGGAGTTGACTGACAGATGCTCCAAGAGGGAGAATTCCAAGGCAGGGTTCTCAGCACTGAGCACCACTAATATTTTGGACCAGGTAACTGTGGTAGGGGTTCAGGCTGTCCCCTATGAGACAGTGGATGATTAGCAGCACCCCTGGATGTCAGCCCCACTAGTCATGACAATCAAGAATGCCTCCATCTGTTGCGAAGTGTACACAGGAGAGAAAAACCACTCTCAGCTTGAAACAAGGGGGCAGGGGAGGAGGCCGCTCTGACTGAAACAGAGGTCAGAGGCCTACCAGAGCCCCTAAAGGCCAAAAGACCACAAACCAGAGTCGGGGCTATAGCAACAGGGGCTATAGCCTATCAGAGTCAGCTCACTGTCTGTGGGTTCTCACCCGTGCGCACAATTGCAAGGAACCTCAGGCTACAGGAACAACAGTCATGGGGTTTATTTACAAACAGGGGAAACAAGAATGCTTACATATCCACAAGAGGCTGGCTGCTTCATCCTGATGGCATCAGTGTTGGCAGTCACCGGTCACCAGTTCTATGCCACAAACAGACAGCTCTTTGAGACACCAGGCCCAGGGCCTTTGGTGCTCCTTCCAGTCAGTGTCACAGCCAGGACCGAGTCCCAGTCTCTCTCTCTCCTCGGAGGGCGGCGGCTGGAGGCTTCCCTCCTTTCTTCGAAGGCTGGAACCGTCTTCTCCTCATCCTCTGCTGCCGCTGCTGCTGCTGTCGGGCCTGTTGGTTCTCTCGGTTCTGTCGGTCGGTCGGTCCGTCTTCTGCAGGAGCTCTTCTTCCTCTGCTGCTGCTGCTCCTCCAGGTCGCTCCGAATCCCCGTCGGCTCTTTCTCCAAAATGTCTCCCAATGAACTCCTCAAATGTCTCCCAACGAATGCATCCCTGTCCTTTGCTTCGACCAGGCCTTATATTCACTTCTTCAGGTGCCCCCCCCAACAGTCTGCTTGGTCCATTTTGTCTGCACCTGAGGTTTCTGAGGAAGGACTGCCACACTAATTTGCAGGGGAGCCAGAGACCACTCCTCCTGCCGGCTGCCGTCCGGTAACAAGCTGAGAGTCACTGCACTACCCAGAGTAACAGAGGGGTCCCGAAGAATGGAGCTCCGAGAACCGCTCACACAGTGACCATTCCCTGGCATATACTTCATCGGCTTTCCTCTCTTCCCACCTACCTATTTCCTGGGTCACCTCCCATATAAACTTCTCACTTAAATCCTTACCTTTGGCTTCATTTTCAGGGGAATCCAAAACTCAAATATTAGATTATGAGCAAACCACTTTCAATCACATACAAAAAAATGCCAATCTGTGAAAACTCAAGTCATTATCTTCCTAACAGTAAAATGAAAGGACTCACACTTGATTCCATCTGAGACTACCATGCAGAAGCTCATGGCTCCCTGGAGAACTACAACTTACACTTCCAGAACCATAGCCTGGAGCGCAATCCTGTATAAGAGGAAGCTTGCAATGTTCTCTCTCATGCCAGTGGGTGGGTGAGTCACGCCATGTGCCACAGATGAAGACGCCTAGGATTTGACGTGCAGGTGACTGGATTTAGGAGCAGAGACTCGCAATTCACCTTTGACTTTTCTGAACCAGGAACTCTGCAGGTGAGGTCTTGACTTGTATTTTCAATCAACCATCAGAGGTATTCCTGATGTTTTTAACTATACCTCCAGCCCCACCTGCCCCTTCACAGGTGCAGATTCCAAGTGAGTTTGCTGGGACAAGAGACACTCAAGGACCCATGGAGAATAAGAAGCTGAGCCTGGTACTAAATCTCAAGTCTGAGCCACCTGGCTGGACAAGTGCTCCATGGTGGACATCTCATGTCACTGCTCCACCCCAGGGGCTGGGAAGTCAGGAAGTAGAAGAGGAGGAGGAGAGGAAGGCCTGGGTTGTTTCACTGCTCTGAGAAGCTAAGCTGCTCTTGTCTCAGAGAACCGAATGTCTTTGTATTCATACCAATGAATTACATAGAAAGTTCTCACTGAGAAAATGGAGGTCAAGAAGCACAGCCCTGGAGGCTGAGTCTTCACTCAGAGCCCTACTCTCTTTCCCAGACCTTGGACTCTTTCTGTCTCCATATTGACAGAATGAAATATGGATGATTCTTAACTGGCTCTGTATTTTGCCATCCAGGTATACCATGTATTCTTTAAATTTTGACTCCATAAAAACATTTCTTGTCTTCTTTCCCTTAGATGAACCAGGTCAAAGCAATTATAGAATAGAAAGGGAATAAAGATGTATACAAAACTAAACTAGAACAGGACCAAAGAGCACACCAAGGAAAGGAGAAAACACCCTCTGGGACCAAAAGGAAAATATGACAGCTGATTTTTATTGAGATGCTCAGTGCATTATTTTGTCTACTTATCAGAACAACTTCAAAAGACAAATATTCTTCTTCTAATATTATGAATAAAGAAAATTAAGTCCATAGAAAATAATGCATAAGCCTAAAACCATACAACCCAAAAGGATATTGAATCAAGGAGTGGAATTTTCTGCTAAAACTATTTCTAAGTCCCTGACCAGATCCTATTCAATCTGGTGACATAAAATGTATAGTTGTATCCAGTGGAATACTATTCAGCAATCAAAAAAGATAAACTAGTCATTCATAGAAATATGGATGGAGCTAGAAGGGATTATGCTCAGCAAAATAAGTCAGAAGGCAAAAGAAAAATACCGGATGGTCTCACCCTAGGAGAAATATAAGGGAACCAGATAACCGACCAAGAAAAAGAATGGTAACAGTAATAATAATAATAATAAACAAAACACAATAAAAACAAAAAGACAGGGATGAATTGGGGACACTTCATGGGGAGGGGGAGGGAATGGGATGAGGGCAGAAAGAGTACAAGGGACTAAGGTGATGGTGCACTGGTGAAATGGTGGTGGGAAATCCATGGGGACCACAATCAATGTCAAAAATATATAAATAAAATTTTAAAAAGTATAGTTGTATCTAGATGTTCAACCTTTGACCTACACAAATTTTAGGGGTCCTTTTGTGTAGGAAGGTACAAAAACAAAGCCATGATAGCATCTTATATTTTTGCAAAGTTCCAGCTGGAAGGGCTTAATAGATTAAGGCATACCTTTCTTTGAATAGATAGGGGAGCTGAGGCCCAAAGAAGGCAAGGGTTCACCCAAGGTCACACAGTAAGGCAGAGGCAGCTCAATGTTCTTATCTCTTGGTACCCATTCCAGATTACTTGAAGAAAAACAGAGAAAGAAAACAGTAAGCAGAAGAACCCAGTGACCGATCAAAGTCCTCTGGTTGTGTGACCTCCCATATCTTTGGAGTCCACGATTAGTTAAAAAATGAAATATACTTTTAAAAAAGTACATTTTCTCCAGTAAAAACTGAACTGATTTTCCTCAGGGTCAAACCGCACATACTTCATATTTAGCTCACAAAGTTCTCAGGAACAGTGATGGGGTTCTGTTGGTCTGCTTGCTCCCAAAGTTTGCAGCTAAGAGAAGCCAGGAGGATTTTTTCCCAGTTGGCCTTAGTGGGCTGCTCTTAACATTTCCCATGGCCTGAACAGATAGTCACAAGCCCAAAACAACCATATGCGTTCTTTCATTTTTCTCCACAGCAAGCTATGTCACTGCCCACATCTACCACTACCAACCTCATACTCATTAGACCCGAGGCACTTTCAAACTAGAAAAACCCTGTTAATGGAGTCAGCTGTGATTTCCCTGGCTGCTTCTAGGGAAATCTGTGCAACCGAAGAAATAATTATGCACCAGAAATTCTTATGATTTAACTCTAATTATTGTTATTTTGTCTTTATTCTGATAATATTTTGTTGTTCTTCAATCACTGCAAGTAGGACCTGAGCACTGGTATTTTTCTTAAATTTCCCATGTGCAGCCTCAGGGTTGGAACCACTGGTAATGGCTGAGTTCTATTCCCCAAACTTACCTACAATTAAAGAAAAAGAAATCACCTGGCATGCCTGACAAATGAACAGCACCTCCCCAGATCAGTACATCTTGGATGGAGTCCTAGAATCTGTGTCTTTAACAGGTACTTCCAGATCATTCTTGGTATTTGGGAAATTTAGAGTCTGGCAAATTTGAGAGATACTGAGTGATGGCCACGACTGTTAATCATACCCAAAAGAGGAAAGTGGTAACTGTTGAATGCAGTCCAAAGGTATAAGGAAGTTTCCACTGGTTACAGAAGAAAACCCCATCTTATAGCAGGAAATCCTTCCATCAACCTCTTCCTCCACTCAGGCAGGCCTTGTCCTCCTTAGATCCCCACACAATGAAGGAGCAGTGCTCTCACCTCATCTATTTGCCCACTCAGCCTGGCTCTTCCCATTCAGTTCAGCTCTCATAAGCCTGTTTAATCTTCTGTGTTTAATTGCAAACTCAGAATCCTTCATCAAATCAGGCCACTCTGATTTCTCCCTTCTCTGAACCTCTCTATCATGAGAACAGCTACTGGTGACATCTTTCTTCATTCACCTGATTTGCTTAAAGATTCCACAGAGATGCCTTACCTTCTAGGTAATAAACCTGTTAGGAGCTGGGTTAAAGACAGAGTGCACTCTATACTGTTGGAGGGGAAGCTATGTGAACGAATGCCAAGGTCAGCCTGGGAGGACATTCTCTCTGCCTTCCCTTCACCCAGCACCCAGCAAGTGTTCAGTAAATGTTCATGGAATATGTGAATAAAAAAAATAAATACATGTTAAGCTGTAAATATTTGAGGGCATACACATTTGAAATTATGATCTAGAATCCCTGTTCACTCTTAAAAATTATGGACACTCTGAAAGAGCTTTTGATTACACAATTTACTATTATGAATTAAAACTATTAAGAATTAAAACATTTTAAATAACAGTAATAAACCTATTATATGTTAATGGGTTAACAAAATCACATTTGTATAAAAATGATTTATGAAAAATTTTTTATGAAAACTATTTTTCCCAAATAAAAACCAATGGAATGAGAATAGTGTCATAATTTTAATTTTGCAGAGAGCGCTCAATGATTAAGTCAACTAGATACAGTTTTTAATTTTTTTATCCTCCTGTCCCTTAAAACTTAAAGTTGTTCAAAATTAACTTTACATCGAATGCCTACTCATCATCTTGGTGGTTAACAGAAATATAACTTAGGGTGCAAATTCAGAAACCCAAATGCCTGATTCTGGTTCCTCTACATACTGGCTATGTGATTCAAAGCAAATGACTTAAACGCTCTTGTTTCCCCATATCCACGATGAAAGTGATAGTTGTACCATAAAAGTGCTATGAAGAATAAATAATTTAATGTACATGGAGCATTAGAATAGTGCTTGACATATAGTAAATTATCAGTAACTGTTGGCTATTATATCTTTTAAAGTAAAGACAGATATCTGATAATTTCACTGATCTATGAAATATAAAGACCAAAAAAATATATATACATGGACAAAGAACAGTAAAAACAATTTTGTGAAAAACATACTGATTACTAGAGAGAAAAGGGGGAGGGAGGAGAGGATAGGATAGGGAACTGGATGGGACAGGATGTTTGTTTGAGAGTGAAAAGTGCACATGTGAAGTGTAAACGAAATCCCAAAGTTATATAGACATGTCGAGACACTTTTAAGCTTCTTAGAAGGATCTAGAAATGTAAATTTCTACAACTGACCTTTTCCCCATAATTTAGCACGACATATTAAAATGGGCTGTTTAGGGGCCTTACTGGTGGTGCAAGGGATTAAGAACTGCACTATGAAGCATCCGCAGCCACTGCAGCATGAGTTCAATCTCCAGCCAGAGAGGCAACCCACGTGGGGCAGCAAACCTCTCCTGTCTTACCTGCTGCTCCCCTCAGCAGCGTATTTCAGTCAATCTGTCTGTTCTGTTCCCCCACTCTGTCTCTGGTGAATCCTCTCAGCCCCCCACACCTCTGGCCTTTACCCCACCTCTTGTATGCACAAATAAATAAATCTTTTAAAAATAAATAAGTAAAATATTTAAATGCCAGCAGGTCTTCCATGGCAGGCAAAGAAAACTAGATCTTACTCAATAAGCAAAATCAACCTTAGTAGTAAACAGGCATAAAACTGCATCCCCTAACTTTGATATTTGGTCACTGACATACTCCAGGATAGATGAAAAGAGAAGGCAATGTCTGATGTTTTGGCAGCTATAATGAAAAGATGAAGGGACCCAACTAACATGTTGAAAATGGTATAGAGGAAAAGCAAAATAAACCTGGAATTTTATGTCATTCAGCAGCCTAATTAACCTATTTTGGAATTTCCCTGTCTTGGAACATCGTATTATGTAACTTTTTTTTATACCCTATTATTTGAACCACTTTTATCTGGGATCTTGAAGAACTTTCAATACTATATGGGTCAAAGGTTTAGGAAAAAATTCTACCAACACAGTATGTGCTTCATAAACATTTCCTGAATGGATAAATAAGTGAATGCTTGAGACCCAGGAGGATTAAAATGGGAAGTGCCTTGAAGGATAATAAGCTCCAAGTTGGAAAGGATCTCATAGGTACTGTAGAATTTGAGTATGTCCAAATTCACCCAAGGAGTAGATATGAAAGCAGAAAATAGAACAGATTTGGGACTTCAAGACCAGCCTCCATCTAACTCACCGATTTTCCCCAAAATTATTGCTCCGGATATACCTGTTTCCATTTGGCTAAACTGCATTATGCTGCATTATGTAGCAGTGTCAAGATTCTCACTCATGGGTCTCAGGATCACATGTTCATGGCCCCAAAGACACGTAAGCCTGAGAGGTTACTGGCTGGCTCTCTACCCAGGAAAACTGAGAAAGGCCCCAAATCTGATACGACAGAAGAATTTCTTCCTACATTCTTCCCTGTGTTGCAGCAGAATGTGGTGGCAGAAACCCAAATGGGAGCGTCTCAGGGAGCAGCCCTGTGGGTTCCCCTTTCATCATATTAATTTGTTCAGGCCAGTTTCATTAAAAGTTGTAGATTCGGCAGTTGGAAACACTAGTGCATTTGCTTTCTCTTACAAAGGTAGTTTTATCTTGTGACATCTCAGCATTCCCTCCCGATGAGGCATCTTTTCTGCATAATTAATTCTTCTGGAGTCTTCAAGTGTACAAGAAATAAGACTGTTTTCCCTCCAAATTTAAAAGTCAAATGTTAGCTAATTTCCTCAGAAAAAATTAGTACCTTATTCCATGCCATAAGCCAAAATAAATTCCATAAGTAAAATCTAAAATTTAAGATTTTAAAAAGACATAATCAGTAAGAAAAATATAAATGAATATTCATAACATATTGTAGTAGTGATATACACTTACTAAGCATGGCTACCAAAAGCAGAAGCCATAAAAGATGAAAGGATTTAGCTATTTAAAAATTATTTTTAACTTCTGAAGTAGAAAACTGGAACCTATTAATAATGTCAGGTTCAAAAATGGTCTCTGCTGACAGACTGAGTTGAATTCAGGGTTGCCACTTGTGAAATGTATGACTTAGGCCACCTTCTCTCCTAGTTTTGGTTACCTTCTCTGCAAAATGAGGGTAATACTTTCCATTGTATACAAAGGAAAATGTTTGGTCTTTGTCCTGAGCTCATTCAACCTTTGCATTTCCAGAGTGACAGGGTGAGGGAAGGGTTTCTGTCCTAACGAGGAGTCATCTGGCATCTAGATAGCTTCAGGGTGAGAGCTAGTGGCTAGAAGCTTGGAACATTCAGCCCCATGCCACTCACCCTCTCCTGGGGGAGGGACGGAGCTGGAGACTGAGTTGTCACCAGTAGCTGATTGTTTGATGACTTAGGTCTAGGTACGGCAACAGAAGAATTTCTGAGTTAATGAATAGATCTGAGTTACACTGGGACACTTTACCAGGAAGGAGCAAAGTATAACCGCCTATAATTTTGCCACTGAGGATATTTTGATATATATGCTTACTTTTCATCAAACAAATATGACTATATAATTTCAAGTACTAAATGAACCATTTTACAATCTCCTTTTAATCACCTATATCATAACTTTTCCTGTCATTAAATATTTTCGTTTTGCTAGAGGATTGTCTACTAAAGATGAATCATACCTAAGTCAATGATTCCCTAAATATAGGCCTTTTAGATGACTTCTATTTTTTTCAGTCTTATGACTAATACCACATGAGAAGTTTTGCAACTAAATGTTTATGCATATTTGTTTTTTTCTACCCTTCTTTAGGAAAATTCCCAAAATTAAGATAGTGAGGTCAGGGCCTCCCTGGTCGCCTAGAGTCTCAGCATTATCACTGCTGCCATCTGAATTCAAGCCCGGGACAGGGAGGGGACCCACATACAGTGCGGCATACCTCTTCTGCCTCACCCATTGTTCCCCTCAGCAGTGTATTTCAGTGGATCCACGCGTTCTGCTCCCCACTCTGTCTCGAGTGAATCGTCTCACCCCCACACCTCTGGCCTACAACCCAGCTCTTTATATGTGTAAATAAATAAGTCTTTTAAAAAGAAAGAAAATGAGCGGAATAATTAGAGGAATAATAGAAGAATAATAAAGAAAGTCAGCTTGGTCCAAGTTGGCTTGGCATTGTACTTAATTTATAAAGAGCAGTAAAGAAATCTTAGAAAACCTGGCTATCCCATTATTGTGAATAAGTACAATCAATAGCTCTGTAGCTAGTGGACAGATCCCAATGCCAAAACACGGCTCCAAACACCTTCAGAGAAGAGCCCCGAGGCCTCAGTGGTTTGAATGTAAGCGGGCACTGGTCATGCAGTTTTCTGGCTAGACAGTGTCTTAGTCTGTCCAGGCTGCTGTTTAACAAAATGCCATGAACTGGGTGGCTTATAAACAGCAGATATGTATATCTCACAGTCCTGGCAGCTGGAAATCTAAGATCAGAGTGCAGTATGGTTAGGCTCTTCAGGGCTGCAGACTTTTCACACAACCTCCCATGGCAGGAAGACAGCAAGAGCTCCAAGGGCACGAATCTCACTGTGAGGGGTCCACCCTCATAATCTAATGATCTCCCGAAGACTCCCCACCGCCTAACACCATCACCATGAGGGTTAGAATTTCCGATCTGTGTTTGGGAGGGCACATAAACGTTCTTTCGATTGCAGGCAAGTTGCTTCCAGGTTCCTTCTCTCTTGTAGTTTTTCTGTTTTGTTAGATGTTCTACACACCCAGAGTTAGCCATGCAGCTGAAAGATGACAACCACAAGGAGAATTTTTTGCAGAGCAGTGTGTCACCAAATGAAAGGTATTGTATAAGCCTCTTTCCTATCTCCCCTACCCAAAATATATATTTTTACTAGGGGGAAAACAGTCAAAGGGGAAATAAAATTGGAACAAGAACCTAGAGCATCCTTCAAAGAGACATGTCTGTCTGAAATCTGAGACAAGGGTGAGGAACCTCTCCCACTGGAGGCCAAACCCCTGCAGAACCCTCTGGTCTATTTCACTTGAATCTAAACAGGATGGAGTTCCACCACTGTGTTGAAACCCAAAGAATAATCTCCTTTTTCCTCTATAACTATCCCTAATTTCTAATAACGTGTTAGACACTGTGCCCAGCCAAGGCTCTCTCCAATGGGGAAATTCAGAAAAGAACTTCAGAAATCTCCAGCTGCCAACAGTGACCACTAACCAGTGCATTAACAATTCAAATGTAACCAATGACCAATTTATGACAAGCCCTGTGCCACAAGGGCTATAGATTTATCTCATTTAATCCTCACAAGAACGTGGTGCAGCCAGGTCTACTCTCATCATCATTAGCACTGTTGTCATCCCATTTTAAGATGAAAAAACTGAAGCTCAGAAATATCACCTAACTCATTCAATGTTGCAAAGATGGTGAATGGCAAATCTGGACTCCTGCCACTCTCTTTTATTGTCTCGTCACTCTCCTCACCTCCTCTAATACATTCTGGTGTAGCTGAGCTACTTGTAGTTTTCTGAAGGTGCCACGAATTCACTCCCTCTGTGATTCTGTCTGGGTGTGGTCCCTGCTTAGCCTGTCCCCTTTATCAGCTAGGTTCTTTGTCTCCTACCCATGCTTTACGACAGGTTCAACAGTTATTGCATTCAGAAAACTCTACTGAACCTCAAAGTTCTCAGATTAAATTAAGCATGGAGACAGTCTTGCCCTTATCCAGACAAGCTACAACCATCCTTATCTGTGGGTCTTATGGTTTTGATTTTCCCTCCACCTAACACACACATGCATACACACAAGTGCTTCTTTCCCCAACTCAACTCATGCTTCAGGAGTCCTAGAGGTCAGCCTCCCAGAAACCTTCTTTGAACCATGCCCAGCCACCCTGGAGTGGGGTGCTTCTGCTTTGGAGCCCCACGATGGGACTTCCTTCAAATCACTGTCTCACTCTGATAAGTCACTGTTCCTACATCATAACTGAACTTTTCAGAGTAGCAATTGTCTTCTTGGCTCAGAGTCAGGCACATTAAATGTTCTCAACAAATATTTGTTGAAAAAGTTAATGTTTACTGTCTGCTTCCTTCTTGTTTGTGTCCTTTTTTATTTTTTTTTAGGTAACAGTCACTTACTGTTCTGTATATGATTTCGAGGAACAGGTTGGCACCTCTTTAGATACATGCTATCACACCATACCCACCACCAAAGCATCCATAATCCTTCACAAGAGACCAGTGGACCGCTGGTCCCTTTTTCAGATCCCACACTCTCCCTCTCTAGTAACCTCAATTTTACAGTTAGATTTCTAGGGTTTGCTTTGGTTCAGTGCTCTCTGCTGTTTTTTATTTTCTCTATATTCCACATGTGAATAAAATCATCCAGTATTTGCTCTTCTCCTTCCAATATCACTTAACATAATCCTCTCCTTGTTGTCACAAATAGCAAGTTTCTTTTTTTTAATAGCTAAATAATACTCAATTGCATAAATATACCACATCTTCTTAATCCACTCGTTTGTCATTGGGCACTTAGGATGTTCCAAGTCAGCTGTTGTAAATAGTGCTGCAGTGATCATAGGGAGGCATGTATCCCTTCAAATTAGCATTTTCAAAATCTTTGGATAAAAGCCAAGGAGTGGAAATGCTGGATCATTAAGTGTCCCAATGTCTTAATTCAGCTGTAGCTGATGTCATCATTGAAACCAGAATTCCTGCACTGGAAGAATGAAAAATCTTAAAAAATATTAAGACAAAATTTTTTCCAGGAGTGCTTTTAAGAATGAACCACATTGAAAGAAAAATAATTTCCTTCCTAGGAGTAAACTGGAGGAAAAGGATTAGTCAAGAGGAGAAAAGACAGCTCTTACTGAAAATGAAAGGTCCCTCCATCCATTTATGGAAAGGAAACCTATACTAATGGGAAACCTTCCTTAAGAGCTTCTTCAGTTGAGGTGGTTCATTATGATACTATCTTTACCTTGACAATAAGCTGCTTCTTTTGCTGTTGTTTGCTTTGGGAAGGAATACTTATCTTATTATTTGTTATAATGTTAACACATTAACTTCAGACCTCACACAGTTTATATTCTTCTCAAGTGACAATTAAAATGATGCCAATTCTCTTAGAATGAGGAAGTAACAGTTGTAAGTCTGTTCTTTATATAGCTTATATATTTAAAAGTAATATATAAAATTCATTTTTAAAAGTCAAAGCAGGGTTAATGTCAACAGTGGTATGTTTGACATGATGTTGTCTTCTTACCCAAAACCTGTAATGCCAGTATAATCAGAAGAAAAACACCAAACTCCAATTGAGGCAAATCATGCAAATACTAATATCTCACCAATATACCTCAAAACTGTCAACATCATCAAAACCAAGAAAGTCTGAAAAACACAACCAAGAAGAACCATAGGTGCCACAGTGATTAAATGCAATACATTTGTTCCTGGATCCTAGAAACATAAAAAGTAAACTAGGTAAAATCTGAGAAATCTGAATAAAACATGGATTTTAATTAATAATATTTTATTAAAACTGGCTCACTGATTTTGACAAATGTACCATGACAATGTAATGTAGCAATAATATAGGAAATTAATGGAGTTTATTGGAATTCTTTGTACTTTCTTTTGTCCATAAATCTAATCCACCCTAAAATAAATGTTTTTTTTTCAAAACTGAACACAGAATATTAAGTTTTTTCTACAATGGCTTTACTTTCTCCCCACTCAAAAAAAGGAAAGTTGTCCTGTTTTTCTTTTCTCCACTCTTCTTTTCCTTTCCTGACTTATTTCAATCTTGCCTTTTATATTTTTGCCAATGCCATGTAGCCATGCCTGAGCCATGTGGAGCAAAGCAGAAGCACCCCAACTAGGTCAACTGACAGCCAGACATAAGCGAGCTTATTCAAGACCAGCAGTGCTACTGACAGCTGATCACAAATGTATGAGGAATCTCAGCCAAAATCAGATCTAAAGCAAATCATCCCGATTTCATTGACTTCTGAGCTAATAAATATTTTGTGGTATTTTGTGGCAATAGACAACATATAAACCGTCCAACAAACAAACAATTGGTGTATTTCAACTAGAGTTTCCTGGACAGAGAAATGTGAGGGGAATTCCAGGAGCTTCTTCCACATAAGAAAAAGCAACAGGAACCCATGACTTAGCCTTTTCTTACCAATTCCAGGTCTCACCACTTCTAACACTTATCCTTAAACTCAGTAATAGAAAGTGCCTTAGATTGCCCTAGTAGGATGGAGAGTCACTTGTGAATAGCAATTACGTTTGTCAGGCTCTCTTGTCAGACTGTCTTAGGTTCAACTTACCCCTATGCACTAGATTATGTTACCTTAGGCAAGTTACCTGATCAGCTCCCTTCAAAGAGAAAATGGTGACAACAGGGCCTCCCTGGTGGCTCAGTGGGTTAAGCTCTGCACTGTGAAGCATCGCTGGACAGGGAGGGGACCCACATGGCACAGCAGACCTCTCCTGCCTCACCCGCTGCTCCCCTCAACAGTGCATTTCAGTCAATCTGCCTGTTCTGCTCCCAAATTGGTCTCTGGTGAATCCTCTCACCTCCCATGTCTCTGGACTGTACCCTAACCCTATTGTATGCATAAATAAATAAATCTTTTTTAAAAAGAGATAAAAGAGAATGATGACAATACGTACTTCATAAGGTCATGAGGTAACGACAAATTTTCAGGTGCCTGGTACATATAGCCTGTACTCTGTAACTATCAGCTAGCAGTTGTGGTGGTGGGAAAACAGCAGCAATACAGTAGTACTCTCAAACTAATTCATCTTTTCAGAATGTTCTTTCCACTCTTCTTGACCCACAAAAGTTCTAATCTTCCTTTAAGATTCTTCTTATCACCTGTAAGCAGTCTCTCTTAGATCTAGCACAGTCAATCCTTGTACCCTGCCCTTGAAACCACAGGACATAGGACACAGGGCAGTTCCAACTATATCAGGTTTTCTCTGGAAAGCATCTAACACTTACATTGTTTGAGATCATTTCAGGCTAGTTGTTTTCCATCCAACATTATACTGATGATAGGAAAAATGATTGTGAAAGCATCCCATAACCTGAGACACTCCATAAGAATTTAAGTATGAAGAAACTCCCCTTTCTCGGACATAACCAGAAAGTGGGGTGGGGTAAGATTGTCTGACATATGGGTATACAGAGTAGCTCTGTTTATAAAGTCAATTTCACTCTATGGATAGCATAAATGCACTGCAATACATTTTTTTTGGTGTGACAAATTTTAAGTTGTATGAGTGTGAATAAACACATTTAAAACAACACATATAAATTCCATTTTTGTTTTTAATCCCTACTGGAGCTGTAAGGCCCTCCAAAAGTAAAGAAAAACTGTCGATATCAGTTTGTCTCCCATATACAGAGATATCCATGCTTCTTGCCTCATCTTTTTGCTTTCTTATTCATCACCCTGAAATTCATTCATTCACTCAAAGAACAGCCCTTCTGTAAGCCCCTATAATTACCAAGGGTCTTACTAGCTAACAAACATCAAAGGCAGACCGATCTCATGTTGCCACAAGTCAATAATTGCAAATTCATATCATAACAGTTGTCATTAAACTTACTTACTTTTGTTTTAATTTAAGTAGAGTTGAGTAATCTCTCTTGACCTCTAAAACATGCTTAAGTTGGGTTCCTGTAGAGCCTCTTGACTTTTCAAATAGCTTGCAACATGACCAAAGATGGAAAGACTAGAATGAACTAAGCATTGAAGGGGAATTCAGGATCCTGGCATGGACTTAGCAGCAAATTCAAGAGGGAAAATGTTGAGAGAACGTACAAGAGAACTGGACTGCTTATTTGGACATTACCTTTCAGGCAACAGAAAGCCATTAAATATTTCACTGAAAACCAAATTTTATCTTTTTTAAAAACCACACACTACCTAGCACAGTGGTTAAGAACAGAGTCTTAGGAATCAGAAAACACTAAACTCAAATCTGTTTCTTGATAGCCACAAGAGTTGGGACACCTCACCTCTTCTAAACCTGTTAGTTAGGTGAACACAATTACATTACATACCTCAAGGAGTTGCTGAGTAGATTTTGAAAGGCAATAAACATAAAATGTTTAACATAGAAGTTCTTGATAAGTAGAAGTACTCAATAAATGGTGGCTGTCAAATCATATTACAAAGTCATTTGGGGGAAAAAATTCATCAATTAGAGGTGGGTGGACATGACCGATTAAAGGCAGAGAAGCGATTACAATATACAAGAAGGTTGGGATGATGGCTTGGAAGTAAGATCTAATGATGATAAAGAGGACAGATGAACAAGACAGAGAAGAGACTAAAGATGAACTATATATTCAGCTTTGTTAATGAGTTAAACCAGGAATTTCAACAGCATTCCTGGGACAATGAAAAGTTAAGTTTGCCTTTAGACAAGATGAATTTAAAACGACAGTCATACAACCAATGTAAAGCTCACTAGAAGTTGAAAACACAAAAGTCTCAGGACATTTTGGGAAGGTCTCCATTTAGACAAGGATTAAGACAGGGGAAACAGAACTCTCTGCATTATAGGATACCCAATGCCCACAAGGAGTCAACAAGACAAGCTCTTTACACCTTCGTCTCCTATTTTGACTTTCTTTCCTACTCAACTCAAAGTTCAGAGAACACAGAGACTGGGCAGGGATGATTATCACTGTACCCCCCAAAGCCAAATTCAGTGCCCAGTGTCCAGCTAAGGCTTTCCTCGAACATCATTTTTCTAATCAGGCAGGATAAAGAGGCCACAGTCAGATTCTGTGCCTAGCATTTTATATTCCTTGTCTTTTAAAAATCCACTTAATTCCTTAAGGTGATGTTACATCACATCATTATTATGTCCACTTACCTCACATGAGCCTATATGAAATGAAGCACTTATGTGAGGTCCAAGATTTAGAAGTTATAACGTAAATGAACTTGCAATCTCTCTGATCTTTTCATACCATTTGGAAGTTTTCATCACCCCTTCCTATGTTTTCGATTCATGTGAACTAGGCAAACAAATTACTAGTCGAAAATGTCTTTCAAAACCTAGTTTAAATAGGATTGTAGACTAGTGTCCTGTGGGCCGTGCTCATAGGCAGGGATTTCAAAGGAAAAGGCAAGGGCACTCAAAAACAAGGAAAAGGGCAAGAACTCTGGATAACAGAAACATAGTCAGTCCCTACATGTGATTCCTGCTTGGGGAAACAGTCCCATTTGCCTGGATTACTAATGTAAAACAGAATGTCCTTTGGTGGGGGTGGGGGGCTCACCAGAGTATCTAGCCTTGCCCTGGCGGGAGGCAGAGGAAGGCAGCCTGAGCAGGAGACCAGCTTGGCTGACCCACACCTGCTTCTCCAGAGCCTCCCTGCCAGGCTGGGACTCCCCATGCTCACCTCTCACCGGCTCCACTGGGTGCTTTCCTCTGTTTCATTCTTCCAGCCCCAGTCTGCCATTTCCTAGTGCCAATGCACCGCTCTCATCACCCTGTTGGAATGAATGTCATCTTCTTGGCATGCCTCTCAGATAGGATCAATATGCACCTCTTCACAAATGGCAAGAGGGGAAGAGAACGGAGTCATGGAAAGCCCTAATCCTCAGATAACTGAAAAACAAGCATATTTTAAGGAGATTGTGGTCAAACATGCTCAACAATCAGGTTCCCCAGGGGACTTTCCTGTGTAGCTTCCAGACTTTTCAAAATGCTTCTACCTCCGTCACCATTGGGGGAATAACTTCAGCTAGCCTAGAGAAATCAACACTGTACAGATCAAAATGATTGCTCTTCTCTACCTGCCAAGGATTCCACTGTCTGTTTCCCAGCCAAAATAAAGGCTTCCGGAAATATTTCAATTAGGCAACCTAATTGTGGCTGCAGTAAAGCATTTTAGAATGGACTGAACTTGCCCTTGGAGGAAAAAAAAATTCCCCCAACTACTACCTTTGCTTCCTCAACCTGAAAAGAAGGGTGAAATAAAACAAATACCTCCCCACTAAGACCAGGATCTGTGTCACAGGGTGTGTAACGGAATCCACCTGTCTGATTGACTGGTCTATAGCAGAGGTGACTGCCAAAAATAGGGATTTAAACCACAAATTCAAACAGAAAGCCACATGTATACACCTCTCTCCTAGTCTCTTAGCCCCAGAGATAATCTGTGGACAGTGTCCAGGGCCATTTTCCTTCTCTGCAGCAATAACAAGTCTGACAATTGGTGGCCAAACTTGTTCTGAAAAGGGGGAAAAGAGAATTTTGCTAACCTCAGAAGTGGAGGTTCTCAGGCCCAGGGAAGGCCTGGTGACAGCAGGACAGCATGGACTTGCCACCAAAGTTTCTGAACATGATAACCGGCAAGTGTGATCTGGGAAGAGCAGGAAAGTGCCAGGTCTATGTCTCACCAGGTCTGCAGCTGACTCGCTGCTGGTCCCTAAGCCACTTGAAAGCACAGATCTTGTCTGTCTTTTCTATAGCTGGAACGTGAGCACATAAGGTGCTGTACTCCAAAAACGCTGGAATAAACAAATGACTTAAATTTGGTTACTATCTGATTAATTGTAAGAAAAGACCCCTGGTATGTCCCTGAACCCCTGCAAGAGTTTCTAGAGGTGAGGACATAGGCACATGGTGGTCTAGAGAGCCCAGTGACTTTTCTCTCCAGTAGCACTTCAGAAAGAGCACTGATTTGGGATCAGACTGCCCTGACCTCAGAGCCTGGCACTACCACTTTCTCTCTGGGTACATTCAGGCCAAGTTCTCTTTCCCAACTTCAAATTCCCAGCTATAAAAAGAGATAGTAATACTTCATATGACTTTAATGAGAATTAAATGGAGCAAAACATGTCAAATGCCTAACACAGCACCTGGCCTATAGCAGGTGGGGAATGTTATATTCCATGTCAGTTATCATCTGTACCAGGTGGAGGGTGGGAAAACAAGTAGTGAGTGCCCTCTTAATGTCTATTTTTTGCCATCTGGGAAATGTAGGATCCATTTACCAAAAGCCCTTACCTATTAATATTGTAGCCAATACTGGGTTGGTAAATGCTTAATAAGCTGTTCTGTAACAGAAAAAGGGCCTTTATTTGGAATTTTTTGCTGATTTCCATTTGTACACACTCCCTCCACCATGGCCAATTTCAAGCTGCCAGTGTGATACCACTGAAACCAGAGTTGCTGAGATGGGCAATAACATATCACTACCTAGTTTTTCCACCATCCAGGGATAATAGATACAATTAATCCAAGAGTAATTATAGTAGCAGTAGAATAATTAAGAAGTGTTGAATTAAGAAATGATGAGCTTTGTTTTCAATATAATCTTTTATTATAAATGTATATAATTACAATAACTGTGTTTCACGATAAATGTATATAATTACAATGACTCATTTAACAAGCTCCCAAAATTACTGAAAATTTAACAAAGAAGTCAGCATACCATTGAATTTTGCCTACTCCTGCCTACTGTGTTACTGGAGTTTGGGTTCAATGTTTGGGCTTAGACGTTAAAAGACTCTAGCAACTTAGAACAGACCTTCCCCAGAATTCAAGACAACTTCCAAGGAGATAGACTCTCCCTTGACCTTCACTAAAACTCCCTCCAGGAAGAGTCTCCCTGCTAGCACAAGGGGTTAAGTCACAGCACTATGAAGCAATCCACAGCTACTATAGCACGAATTCGATTCCCGGCCAGGGAGGTGACCCACAGACCTCTCCCGTCTCATTCACTGCTCCCCTCAGCAGTGGATTTCAGTAGATCTGCCTGTTCTCCCCCACTCTGTCTCTGTGAATCCTCTCACCCACCCCCACACCTCTGGCCTGGATCCCAGGTCTTGTATGCATAAATAAATAAATCTTTTTTTTTTTTAAACCCTCTAGGAAAAGCAGCCTTCCTGAGATCTTTAAGGAGATCATTTAGTTTCCTGTGTCAGGACAAATCCATAGCAGGTGAGCACACTGGAATACGAGGGACTTAATCTGTAAAGTAGGAACGACAGACAATGTTTAGAGAAAAGGGCATGGCCATCATCCTGTGTTTGCACCACGTGGCTACCTGGCTTAGGGCAAGTGATTTCACCTTCACCATCGGCAGGATGGGAACAGCACCCTACCTAGAAGTGTGGCTGTGGAGTTGATGAGGTCATGTATTCCAGCTGGCTTCGAGAACCACAAAGCATCATAATGATGCAGGCATTGCTTCTACGTGGGAATGAAATAGAAATCTGGAGTAGGAAAGCTGGGTGGGGAAGGAAGGAGGAAGAAGGCAGTCAACTTAGACAGCGGACAATGGAAGAAACTGGGTAGAAGAGGTTTGGAGTGGGAGGAGGATGAGGGAAGTGGGGGTGAGGTGGGGCAGTGAGCTGCCCATCTAGTCATTGCCTCGGTGTTTTTCCAACTATCTAGTCACACTCACGGCACAGGTTCTTCCTTATTTCTAAATGATTCCTGTACCCATTCTACAGCAAGAATGGATTGGATTTTAATGGATTCCAGTTTTCTCAGCCTGTGCCCTCTGCTCTTCCTGGTCCACAGGGACACCTCAGCATGGAGAGAATCATGTCAGCTGCACTGTAGGCATTTCAATGATTGTTATATGGTTCCTAGAGCTCTGTTTTGACAAAAATTCTTTTTTTAAAGACTTTTATTTATTTATGCATACAAGAGGTGGGGTACAGGCCAGAGGCGCAGGAGGTGAGAGGGTTCACCAGAGACAGAGCCGGGAGCAGAACAGGCAGACTGACCAAAACACACTGCTGAGGGGAGCAGGGGGTGAGTCAGGAGAGGTCTGCTGTGCCATGTGGGTCCCCTCCCTGGCCGGGGATCAAACTCATGCTGCAGTGGCTGCGGAAGCCCCACAATGCGGCATTCAACTCCTTGCACCACCAGGGAGGCCTCCAGAAATTCTTGAGCCCAACCATGTTTGTATCTCTGACTGACATGGAGACTGAAACATGGCTGGGCCTCAAACGAGAGAAAAATGAACAAGGACTTCAGTGAAGGTGATGACTTTCTTCTCTGATGCCCCCTCATGAATCATTCATTTGTTGAGTTACACAAAGAGGGCACTATGCTAAGTACTGACAACAAAGGAGTGTCCCTCTCCCCATAAAGTGTACATTCTAATTCATTGTCTAGTTTTTTAGGGACCCATTTGAAGCATAAGATTCATTTTTCAAAGAATTTTCCCAAAGGAAACACAATGAATTTAAAATTAGAAAACCAAAAGAATTTAAACTCCAACCACTATTTGGGACCACACAAAATACTTCAGTTCTTTATCAGGCAAGATGTTAGTTCCAAGGGAGAACTGCCTCCAAGAAGAACATAAATGGTCAAGCACAACTTTGGTGAAAGGAACTCCAAGTGGCAAAAGGCAAGATGTATAAATGCAAAAATTGCTAAGACTTTCATCTCAGGTCACATAGCTGGATTTAGGAATACAAAGAACCTCAGTCAAAAAGATCAAATATGAATCTATGCTCATTCCTCTCAAACATTTGAGCCTCTTCCATCCTCCAGTTGGCCGTTCCTGCCCATCACTGCAGTGTAGGAGAAGTGGGTAGATTTAGTTCTGAGTAGTCACACTGAGCCCACCTTTGTCAACCTAGAGCCACTGCAAAAGCACCTTAAAGCTCAGGTATCTGAAGTACCTGCTGCTGACTCCCTCTATGAAACCAGGCAGTCCCTCCCCTTCCCTAAGCCTCACTTTCTCTTTCATAGACCAGATAGACATCCATATAAGCAGGTTCTATGAACTCTGATAGGGTAGATATTACTGGATCCTGTATTCAATACCCTATAGGTAATTGTTAGCACTGTCTATCACTTGTCACTCTACCAAGTGAGGGGGACAAAGCCATGGCTGAGGCAGACCCAACCCCTACCTTCACAAGCAGATTCACAGGTTTTCTCTTTGTAACAACAAAACCTTCTCTCTCCCACACGCTGTTCATTCTATTTCTTAATGAAGCAGTTATCAATTAGTCACCTCAAGACAAAGTATGTACCAGGAATTCAAAGTTGGATCTGTTTTGAGGCTTCTTTAAAATATATATATATATATATATTTACACATACAAGAGCGAGAGTGTAGGCCAAAGATGTGGAGAGGTGAGAGGCAGAGTGGGGAGCAGAACAGGTGGATCTACTGAAATACACTGCTGAGGGGAGCAGCAGGCAAGACAGGAGAGGTCTGCCATGCCATGTGGGTTAGCTCTCTGGCTGGGGATTGAACTCATGCAGCAGTGGCTGCTGATAGCTTCACAGCGCTGAGACTTAGCAATGCATTCAGAGTGGAACACATATACACATCCAGGTCATCACAACCAAGGAGGAAAGTCTTCAGTGTTTCAAAGAGATACAGTGAAAACTGAAAATGCCACAAGAAATCAGATTCGAGAAGATGAAGTTAAGATTCTACTATGATTTAAAAGTATCTGTGTAGACCACATTCAGCAATGCTGAGCACCTTCAGAAACACTGCCTCCCTGGACCTTCACAACCAATACATCACTGTCCCAGTTTACTGATAAAGAAACTGAAGTTCAGAAAGATTCTACTTAACCTACCCAAGACCTGAGACCAGGAAGTTCTGGTGTTCATACCCAGATCTGTCTGCCTCTGTAACCCCTGAATTTATGCCACAGGAAATTTCCTGCTTTATTATTTATTAGGACCTAAAGTTTGGGGTGGGGGAGGGTCATGCTGAGTTCTTACAGATACAGAGTGAAGACAGCTTGGCTTCCTGTCTCATCACTTTGGTCTGAAAAACTGATTCCGAATGTATCCAATTTTTTCACTTGTAGGCATGGCTTTGTAGGAAAGAAATCTGAACCAGATGAAGAGGGTTGGAAACAGAAATGTCGAACAGAGGACAAGTTCAGAGTTCCCTTTAGACCCCTTATAGGGTCCACGAGGCTGTAGTTCACAGGGGAGTGCAAGTTGTAAGGTTGTACTAGAGATGAGGCTGAGTGCTTTGGGTACAATCATGAACGGCTTTCATTAGCTCCTATTCCAATTCAGCTGAGGATTAGTCTGAAGTCCCTGAAGTCTTACCGGGAAAGATGGAAGAAGGCTGGATATGAGTCTGAATAGAGAATCAGCAGAGATAAGCAAAGGTTCTAGTATCCTCAGGGCTTACCAGAACCCAGAGGGTCCTCAAGACACCCGTCTCCTCAACAGGAAGACTTCTACTATAAGAACAAATTCTGCTTTACTTTGTCTCTCTCATAAGGCGAGAAGCATGCCACGGCATGACTTGGAGATCTGAGACTTTCTGAAGTCTGAAGCCCAGTAACTAGAGCAGTAGACACAGATGAGGTGGCAAGAGTTCTGCTCTGGAGTCAACTAGGCACCCATGCAAGACATGACTGTCATTCCTTGCTACTTGAACTCAACAATTCCTTCATCTCTCTGTGATTCCATTTCTTCAGCAAGAAGGGGGCAGGAGGGGTGGAAATAACACTGTCTTCCCGCTCATAGATTTTGTGAAATTACAACTGTAAACTCACTTAGCTGTCTTCCCAGACCAGATTCGAACGAAAAATCACAACTGTCACTAAATTAGCAACCAGTGCTAAGAAAAGACTAAACATCTACTACACACTCAGTGTGTTATTGTTTCTAATTATTGTATCTAATCCTTGCAACAATTCTTCTACGGAGGGATTATTTTTGTAATTTAGCACAAGAAGAAATTAAAGTTCATGAAACTTTGTTATGTCTAGTCTTTTTTTCCTAATCTCAATTTGGTCGTTTATTTTCTGGAGTCTCATTGCCTTGGAGCCAACTCCTCCTTCCATATCTAACTTTGGTACATAATGTAACTTTGTATTTGAAACTACCTGAGATTTAGGTTTTCTCATCTATAAACTGTAAGGCCTCTTCCCAATAATGTAAGAATTAGTAATATGATATATTTAAGATGACCAGTCCATAGTGACTATTCAAAACAGTGTTGTCCTTGCAACAAATATACTGCTACAATGAAGCAGCAGCAGAAATGGTATTCAAACCCATGTCCTAAGTGTAGGTTCTTTCCTCTAAATCACATGATGGGAACACCCCAGTGTGCAACTTTATATACCAGAGTAGACTACTCTGAAGTCTACTGACCTCTGAAGAAAGCGAATTTCCCAAAAGGATCTAGCCACTCCAAACCTTTCTAAACTTAGCTCAGTGTGTCTAACTCCTATTAGTTTCATTTCACTGGATTAATCCTCAATTAAAAACCAAATTTTCCATTTGGGAGGTAAACATATTATTTCCTGCTGAAGCCTTATTTTTCCATCACATCTATCACCACACAGAAAGATACAGGAAATATAAAATTGAAGACATATATATTGCAAAAAAACTAAAAAGAAGCATCAGGAATAGACTACAATAAAAATTTATACCAAAGGTTGAATAGACATGGGGATAATAACACTGCAGAGTTAGGCAACAATGACTGGGAGAAATAATGCCACCCTCCTAATCAAGAAACTTGGATCATAACTGAATGTAGGAAATTCTGGCCACTACTGTCCAGCATACGCACATAGCTAACAACACTATATCGTATACTTAAAATTTGCTAAGAGGGTAGATCTTATGTTTAATGTCCTTACTATTAAAAAGTTAATAATAACGATAATATAACAAAGGAGGGGAAGGGAACTATGAGGCAATTCAGGTTTATGACCTTGATGGTGGTACCATTTTCAGAAGTATATACTTTATTCCCAAAGTCATCAAGTTGTAATAGTGTTTTTTTTAACCTATCAATCACACATCAGTAAAGTGGTTTAAAAACAAACAGAACAAATAAATGAGGACTGATAAGGGGTCTTACTCTAACTCACTGAGTTAAGTCTTTCTCCTTTTCCAACTTCATTTTCTCATCCTGTAATAGTGGGCTCAGTCTTTCGTGCTCTGACAGTGTAAAATGCCATGGAAGGAGAACAACTGAGAAGTGACTGAATGAGACAGAGTCCTCCTGAGGCGTCTTGAGAAGCACTAGGGAGAAAACGGAGTGAACCTGTGGAGACAGGCCACCCTGAGCCAGCAGGGGCCTGCCCCACCACCCAGCTGCAGCTACGAGGCCGTAAATCCCTGTCCCACTGTCAAAGCCTGCTCCATCACCTTAAGACCAAACTTGAACTTGAAAGTATTCAAAATACTCTGTCTGGACTTGCATTATTCTATGAATTCAGGTGAAGACTCCCATCCAGCAATCTCTTCAATTGACCCGATAGACTCCATTTCTAATTTCTCTGGGGCAGTGACGCTCAGCCAGGGCTGATTTTTGTCCCCACAGGCAACATCTGATGATGCTGTTTACTACAACTGGGGTGAATGGTATCTAGTCAGCAGAAGTCAAAGACCCTGCTAAACATCAAACAATGTGCAGAGTAGCTCCCCACAATAAAATGTTATCTGACCCAAAATGTCAGTGATGCTGAGGTTGAGAAAGCAAATGTACACCTAGTTACCCATCAGAGAGACTTGTTAGCAAATTCTTTAGCGGCTAAACAGGTATCACAGAGCACAAGCCTCCTGGCTCTGAGCCTCCCTATCTGAAATCATGTATACCACATAAAGGAACACGGACTCTTCAGTCACAAAGATTTTTTTTTTAATTGACGTACCATTGTTTTACATATTTGTTAATATTTTGACAGTGTAGGATTTGCCTACAGGTGTGGTCTCAGTAGCTTGCTCAGCACACCAAAGCACCCACAGTCCTCCACCATAGTCTGCTGTGCTCTTCCCACCCAACTTTTCACCCTTCCCCTTTCCCACCCCCATCCCTCCTCCTCCTGGGTGCCTCAGCTCTTTGGTCAGTTGGTTAGTTTTAAAGTTTATCTTTGTCTGACCCTTTCTTTGGTTTCTCTATATTCACATATAAGTAACACCATCTGGTGTCTATCTTTCTCCTTCTGACTTACTTTGTTGAGCATAGCGTTGACCATGAATTTACCTTGAGTCACATTTCCACCGAATAGGCTACCATACCTACTAAACCCCTAAAGATTTCAAGTGGGAAAGAGAAGAGGCCTCCAAGTCAGTTTTAGAACTGGTCACAGATCATTCATCTGTCTGAATCTACAACTTACCACATTGGTTTCTTCCCTCCTACTACTTAATTTGTGCAATCGTCCATGTTCATTTGTTCAGCAAACAGCTGTTATTGAACAAGACCTGCACCGGGCACTGGGAATTACAGGAAAAGTGATACTGTCTGCCCCAAAAACTCAGTCTTGTCAACAGATGGTTATAGAACAGCACAGAAAATGCCTGTGGGAGGCCACAAGGAGAGGCTTGACTAGGTTTAGGGGGGAGAAATGGCTCTTCATGGGAAGTGAACTCCAAGCCAGAGCCCGACAGAGTTATCCAGATCAAAGCAAAAGTGACAGTAAGCATATCCAGCTGTTTAAAGAGAAGGAAGAACATGGTGCCTTTGTTACAGGAGGCAGCTGGAGTTCTGGCAGCAGACTGGCGTGAAAAGTAAAGTCAAGGCCTTCTCTCCCTGCCCTCTGAGCCTGCCCAACCTACAGTTTGGACTTCCTGCCAGGAGGGGCCATGGGCTCATTCTCCTGGCAGCTCTGCCCTCCTGCATTGCCTTTGTGCTGAACTGGTGCCCACAGGCAATGGGTGATTTCAGCGTCTGGAGGTGAGTCTGCATTTTTAAATCTCCTCTTCCCTATTTCTCTTTTATCTCTGTCAATTCCATTTGAACCATACTAGACTTTGATTACTTTGCTTCGACACATGTGAATGGCATGGGTCCTTACAATGGACAATACTGGTTTATCCTCTTAACAGTCTGAGGTCTCTGGACAACCCCCTACCCCCCACCCCTGCTGTTTTGCCCAGTATCACTTTTGGTCCCCTGTGGTTTTGGCCAATAAAATCGTCAAGAAATTGTGAGTGGTTCAGTATGATCGAAACAGGGAAAAAGAAGGTGAGAAAAGCCAGATGAGGATGAAGAGAAGAAAGAGCCAGAGTGAGAGCTGTCACAGCACTTCAGGGAGGTTGGGTCCTCCCTGGTGGCACAAGGGATTGAGCACTGCACTGTGGGACTTCCACAGCCACTGCAGCACGAGTTCGATCCCCAGCCAGGGAGGAGACCCACATGGCGCAGCAGACCGCTCCTATCTCACCAGCTGCTTCCCTCAGCAGTGTATTTCAGTCTGTCAGCCTGTTCTGCTCCCCACTCTTGTCTCTGGTGACTCCTCTCACACACACACCCCCACCCCCGTGCCTCTGGTCTATACCCCAGTTCTTGTATGATAAATAAATAAAGTCTTTAAAAAGAAAAAAAAAGAAATTGGGCTTTACAATATTACACTAATACCAAAACCAAACAAAGATAACACAACAAAAGAGAACTACAGACCAATCTCCCTAGTGAACATGGATGCAAAAATCCTCAATAAAATTCTAGCCAACAGAATACAACAATGCATAAAAAGGATAATTCACCACGATCAAGTGGGATTTGTTCCAGAAGCTCAAGGATGGTTCAAGACCGAAAATCAATCAACATAATCCAACATATCAACAAAAAGAAGAACAAAAACCATATAATCATATCAATTGATGCAAAAAAGGCATTTGACAAAGTCCAACACCCATTCATGATAAAGGCTCTCGAAATCCTTGGACTAGAAGGACCATACCTCAACATGGTAAAAGCTATATATGACAAACCCACTGCAAATATAATTCTCAATGGTGAAAAACTGAGAGCATTCCTCTTAAGATCAGGAACAAGAAAAGGATGCCCATTCTCTCCACTGCTATGCTATTCAATATAGTACTGGAAGTCTTAACCAGAGCAGTAAGACAGGAAAAGGACATACAAGGAATCCAAATAGGGAAAGAAGAAGTAAAACTATCATTATTTGCAGATGATATGATGCACTATTTATAATCGGTAAGATCTAGAAACAACCCAAATGCCCAAAGATGACTGGATCAAGAAGATGTGGTGCATATACACAACGGAATACTTCAGCAATCAAAAATGATACAGTAGGGCCATTTATAGAAACATGGATGGAGCTAGAGGGAGTTATACTCAGTGAAACAAGTCAGAAGGCAAGACAAAAATATCAGATGGCTTCACTTTGGGGAGGAATGTGAAAGAGCAACAATTACAAAAAAAAAAAAAAAGAAGAGTAAGCTCAAGGAAATGGACAATTACAACCAAAAACAAACAACAACAAAAAAAAAACTCAACAAGACCAAAAGGTCAAAGATAAACTAAAGGGACTATGGGTGGGAGGAGGGAGGGCAAAGACTGGGATGAGGGTAGAAGGAGCACAAGGGGCTGAGGTGACGGCGCCCGGGTGAAATGGTGGTGGGGAACTCTCTGTGGAATACAAATGATGTAAAATATAATTAAATTAATCTAATTTAAAAAAAAGAAATTGGGCTTTATCCTGAGAACAAGGAGATAAAGACCTGCTGAGACACACAGCCGAGGAGCGGAGCGTGAGGCTGGCTGCGCTGTCAGGCTGGATTATGAGGCAAGAGTGGAAAGACTGGTTTGAAACTCCTTTTAGTATCCAGCGAGAGGCATGGTGACCCCGTCCCAGAAAGAGCTGAGGACGAGAGAAGCGCACAAAGGCACAGGGTCTTAGCGAGGACAGCGCCTGCTTGCTGCGTGGCTATGGAAGAGATTTGTTGAGAGAAGTCAGGGTCTAGGCCTGGGTGACTGGGGCGGCACAGACAGGTGACACAGTGCAGGAGCAGACTGGGAGCACTTGAACGTCAGCACCGGTGATACTGAGCACAGGTTTGCCAGCAGGCCACCTTCTACTGGGCTAGAGCACATGAGAAGGCCTGGACCCCCAAGTGAGGGTGAGACCAGGAAGGAGGAATGCCGCACCGCCTCTGCCCAGAACACCGACACCACACCCAGGCCTGCAGGGGAGGAAGGACAGCCGAGTCAGCACTGCTCTCCATCACTACTGATTTATCTGAAGAAGGGCCTCATGTGCCAGTGTCTCTCTACCTCACTTTCTCTCTCAGCAACCTGCAAGGCTGGTATTACTCCCAATTTCATGAGGGCAGGAATGGAGCTCAGTGAGGAGAGTTACATTCCAAATCAGGTCTGCCTGGTTCCAAATCCCATGCTCCTATGAAATGACAGGCAGTCTTTTCAAAAGACCATTCCCACATGTCTAAATTTTTAAGGTGGTGAAGCATAAAGGCTCTGATGCTGGGAAGGTGTGGGTTCCAGCTTCATCGTTTATTAGTAGCTCAACACTCTCATTTGCAAAGGAAAGGATATAGAGACCTGCTTCACAGGAAATGTGCTATTTATTCCTTTACTGTAAGATCTAAGATTCCTGCACGGAAATCCCTTGGCACAGTGGCTGGCATAGAGGACTATTTAATAAAGGTGATCATCATGATTATGGTTAAGTACTTTTAATGAATGGTCCGCAATCAGCAAGGGTTTTGGTCCTCACCCCTACCCCACCCGGTACACTGGGCTGGAGGCATTTTGGAGTGTCACAACATGGGGGAGGGGTGCCGCTGGCATCTAGTGAGTAGGGCTGTCACTATACACATAATGTGCAGGACAACTAATAAGTATCTGACCTATGGTGGCAGTGATGCCAAGGTTAAGAAATCCTGCCTTCGGGAATGTGAAAGAACCACAGCTACAAGAAATAAAAAAAGAAAAAAACAAACAAAACAAAACCAAGAGAAAGCTCAAGGAAATGGACAATTACAACCAAAAAACAAACAAACTCAACAAGATCAAAAGGTTAAAGATAGACCAAAGGGAACATGGAGCAGGCAGAGGAGGGGAGGGGAAAGACAGGGAGGAGGGCAAAAAGAGCACAAGGGACTGAGGCGATGGTGCACCGGTGAAATGGTGGTGGGGACTCCCTGGGGACTACAAATGATGTCAAATACAATTAAATAAACCTAATAAAAAAAAGCTCCTAAAAATCTTCAAAAAAGCTACTATAAAGCTTCTTCACAGTGAAAGAAACTATAACTAAAAAGAACACCCAAATGATGGGAGAAAATATTAAAAAAAAAAAAAGAAATCCTGCCTTCATTTCATGCAAACTCGCTAAACTGGTGGGACACCGTGAATCAGGCTGATCTAGTCTAACCAATGCTTCTCTCATTTCACAAAGAGGAAAATGGAAACCAGAATAGCAAAGGGACTTAAGTCTCAGGAGGAAGAGGACACTGCAGATTGAGCACTAGCTGTCTGGAAGCTTCCTTGTAGGATATTTCTATACCTGTCATGCAAACCATTTTGGCAGAGTGGCTGGGGCCATTCTTCTCTGGCCTCTTCCAAGGGGAGAGGGCACAGGGTAAGCGCCTCATTCCCCCTGGGGGCCACAGCCTAACCCAGTGTCTACCCCAGTTAAGAGCACAATTAGGAATACACGTGGCACAATGTGCCTGACAGGTGGTGAGCATTATATCATTTATTCTACCTGTGCCCTGGTTCTGTTGTTATCACCCCATTGTTGCTGATGAGAACGCTGAGGTCCAAAGAGGCAACGTGACTTGTCCATGCTTAAACAAGTAAAGGCTGTAGAAGGGAGTGGAAAGCAGGCATTGTAGTGCCAGGGTTTACACCCACACACCTCTCACAACTGTCAGTGAAATCCCAGCCATGGGCTCCAACCCATCATGTTTTCCATGTTTATGGGAAGCAGAGTCTGCTTCTTCCCGAAATGGGATTTGAGAGTCATTAAATCACAATTGGCCAAAATCATCAGCAAGCATATTTTACTGGTCCAGGACACTTATTTTGGTACATAGAGAAAACCATGGATCCGGGTAGCTTCTCAACCCATCTGCTCTTCTAGAAACCAGAGGAGGCTGTACACAAAATCCTGAGGTCACACAACAATTCTGTGACTAGTCTTCTGCCACCTTGTTTGCTTTATATTTGGAAAGAGAAAGGGAACAGGAAAAAACCCATTCTATGTACTGTCCTCTCAGGCCTGACTTCTAGGCAGCTTCTTCCAAGACAAAGACATTTGCATAAAGTGATTCCCCAAAAGACCTTGCAGAAAAAAGTTCTCTTTTTCTGTCTCTCCTCTGCCAGCTAAACCCAAGGGGCTATTAAAATAGAAACTTAAAAGGGGTAAGTAAATCAGAGTAAAAAAGAAAATTTCTTTGCAGATCCCAAACAGTCTCAATTCTGTAAATTTTCAAACCAGGACCCACTTTCCTTTTTGATGAAGAAAATGTACACTTACAGATTCCCCAGTTTCCTTTTAATAATTAGTCATCTCCCAGACAGAATGTTGTGGATTGATTCATAAACCTTGTAGCTCACCTCTTATCTTATACAATATGGGCAAGGGAGAAGAGAGAAAATAAGGAAGAAATCAAAATAATGGGTCAATGAGAATCAAATAGGAAGATGAGCTGGGACCATCACTAAGCAGCAATGAACAGTTGTTAAGATGAGCTTCCTAGTAGTCAGGTCAAAGCAGAAAACCAGTCTATCACCCGGCTCACAGTGCAGACGAGAGAAAATACAAAGGTTATGGCAGTTTCCCAGAGAAATCAGGCGACACTAAGAGAGGTGGAAAGAGAGAGATTTACATGTCATACCGGCAGGCCCAGTGAGCTCACTCCCCAAAACCGGAGCCCCGAACAGCAGAAATGGCAGGGTTTTTATACAGGTTGTATGGGAAACTTCTTACCCCATTTATCATCGTGCAAGTGTACTCATCAAAGCATACGCATTGCTTACTGTTTCCTGCCTTTCCTCTAGAACACATTCAGGAATCAAGGGTCTCTCAAGCGATCACCAGCAATGATTTTGCAAATTCCTTGCCCTATATACCCCACCTCTACCTTTCCAGGTTCTAATCCAGCTTCAGATTGGCTGTTCCCTGATCACCAAGCTAGCTGACCTCATATATTCTGTTTTTGTTATAGGACTTGTCTTCACATACCAGCTGAGGTAATTGACAGTAACTGACAAAACAGAAAAATCCTCAGATTTCAATGGATTACCACACTGAAGTTTTATTTCTTACTCATTCAACCGTCCAGTGACTATAAACTGCCCTTTTCCACCACACAACTATATAAGTGCAAATCACTTCTAGATACCAAGCAATAAAAAAGAAGTTTTTTTTTTAAGATGCTGACGGATAAAGACCCAGTAAAACCAAGCTGGAAAGGTCAAACTAGAGGTGTGATGCTCTCTCCCTCTTCCGTGGTCTCTGCAGACTTGGGAAACACTTACTCTACAAGGCATAGCTCCAGGAGGCTGAGGACCTCACACGGTCATGATGACATAGTGTCCCCGAGTGTCACCTCCCCATCAAGCTTCCTGGTCCCTACTGTCTGCAATCATCAAGAGGAATATCAAGAAACTTGGGGGCCTCTATAAATTAGGGACTAGCTTAGAGAGCTAGAAACTGTGGTTTGATAGGAAACACAGAAACTCTTTGGAACAGGCTATATTATTATCTACAATATGAAAAAAGTTAATTGCCCCTTCTTGGGCACAGACTCCCTTCCCCACCTCACTGACATAAGGCTCTGGCCAAAGCAACATGACTGAAGGTTATTTAAGTCTCTTCTGCTAGAATCTTCAGGACCAGGGTATGGAAACTTCTTCCTCAACCTTGAGCAGCAGCATTGTAAACAGAAGCTGCTTCATCCATCTGCGTCCTTGAGTAGACTGTGAAACAGAACACTGTTCTAGTCTTCAAGGAAGACAAAGATTCTCTCCTGGGTTAAACTCACTCGGTTCCTGCGAGATCTCATCAAGACACTGATTTTTGAACTTCTATGTTCATCTCTGCCTTGTCCACTTTCCACAAGAATCCTGTCAAGTCAGCTTAGCCAGAACCCTCCACCCTCCATATCTCATCACTTCCCATATCTAATCTCCACCATCTTCTTCATCCTCCACCATCCCTCGGGTGATGTCTGATCACTGTGGCCCACCTTCAGTGAGAATCCTGTTAGGTCAGTTTACCCAGAATCCCCCTTACTCCTGAGGTTTCCTCTTAGTAATTTTCCATCCACTGGTTCCCACCCCACTCCCACTTATCCATATAGTACTTGGCGTGGAGCCCAATTTCTTGCAAGGCCCATCATAATAATCCCCACCCCACTCTGAATAAAGTCCACCTTGCTGCTCATGAATTTCTTCTTTAACAGTTAGATACCCTTTTTTTCTTTAACATGAGAAACAAACCTTAGTTCCAAAGAGCTCCTGAGGCCTGAAGATCATTTGTTACTGCAGCATGATTTGGCCTAACCTGACTAATAACATCAGTGAAGGAACTGCTGATGGTGTTCCTAAAGAAGAAAGAACATGGTAGGAACATGGGCATTGTTATCAATAACGGAAAGTACCAACTGGAAAATGGCTCACACGCTGTGCCATCTTTCAAGTCACAGTGAAATAGTTCAGTCTAAAGAAGAATGTTCTGCGAGTGAGGACTGAGTAGTCCATCATGAGAGGTCATAGCAGGAGGCTAGCAGAAGCCTGAGATGGGAGGATGGAGATGGCATTATAGCTTCCTCCAGTGTTGGGCTGCCATGATTATAGGAACAATTTGTATTTATGGTGCTCTTTTACTCCAGGTTTCTACCTGTCAGTGAGGAAAGTATAGATACTTAAGACTGTCCAGCATCTCAGCTAAGCCTAAGAACTCATCCTGCCAAAAAGACCAGAGGACTAGGATGCAGTTCTTCTTTGAAATTCATGATTAATTTCTCCATTAAACACAGTCATGGAATGCTTGTGCTACTGCACCTTCTTCCTTATGTCTATTCCTGTCTCTCTGCCTCTCTGATTATCTCTCTCACTGCCCTGGCTTCCAGGTGTCACTGGGTCTCCATGGGTTATCTTTCTGAGTCTCTGTCTTTGTACATTTCCTTTATCTTTGTGTATTTCTGCCCTCATCTCAGCCTGGCTCTCTGTTTTTGTGTGTCTTTTCTCTTTTTCCCCAAGCTTGGCCCTCTCTCCTCTACACATGCATTGCCTCCATCAATATACCGCCCAGACACTCTTGGTTGAAAAGTGCCCTCTTTGGGCTTCTCTCTCGTTATAGCTGATACTAAAACCACTTACTTATTCAGTCTCCAATGCTCTGTCACTTCCTCTTCATCCCTACAGTGCAGCAACTCCTGAAAGCTGACATTACTCATCTCCTGTCCCACAGCTGGAAACTCGTGTTCAACCTTCGCTTTACAAATTCCAAAACCATCATCTGATCCCAAGGCAATGCCACGCCCTCAACCAGTCTTGCATTCTATGTCCATTTCCAGAAATATTCCCGACAAAGGTGGGCCCTGTGAACTTTCTTGTTGGAGGATGACGGTTCACAGACTCCAAACATAATGACCCTGATCACAGACACCCACTAGGTCTCAGAAGTTGCCCAGTCCTCTACTGCAGCCTCATTCCTAGTCCTCCCACACATCGTACCTGGATCTGTCTAGTGGCTTCCGCCTCACCCCCTGGCTCTTACCATGACCTCACTGGCCATATGCTCTACATATGGTAATACTACAGGAGGGCAGAGGGCACACAGGCCCAAGAACTTAGGGTTTGTGTTCAACTTCATTGCCAACTCTACTATTAAATTTTGGGGTGACTCTGGCCAAGTCACATCACTCCTCTGCATCTGATTCTCGCTCGTCACAATTGGAGTGATCATGCCTACCTGTCAAGAGCATGTGAGGTGAGCTGGGACCATGTGTCAAAGGCCCTGATGCAGAAGTGGAATAAAGATGGTGATGGTGAAAGAGTTACTCCTGTTCTGACTCTCACCACCAACCCCGCGCTCTCCTCCTCTTCAGGGCTGACCAGTTACCAGTCACTAGCAATACCACCAGAGTCCACTCGGATGGGTCAGCACACATGCAGTTCTAGTTCTCAGACTTTGACTGGCCCCACCATCATCACTCTCTCCACTCCATCTCCATCCATGAAACCCACTTCAAAGTCCGAGCCAAACCACCACCTCCACTCTGAGCCTCCCCCTATTCCTAACACTGATCATCTGTCCCATCGTTGAGGTCCCACTCACGTGGTGCTGACAACCAAATATAATGCAAGATGCTCCCCAGACATTTCTTTAGCATGTGCACTATTTCCTGAACTTGGGAGATCTGGCCATGAAAAAGACATAGTCTCTACCTTTCAGGTGTTCACAGACTAGTGGGAACAGGAGCTATACAAATAAATCATGACAATGCGATGTGGTGAGACTTCGGTAATGAAGGTGTTGGGCCCAGAGAGGGAGTTTTCTCTTTGCCTGCGGCTTCTACTATGAATGCAACTCTAGAACCTAGCCCTCTGCTCCTTTACTGCAAGATCCGTTGGACCCGATTCTGAACAGAAGCAGTGCCAACCATGCTGAAAAGGAGGACTACGACCCAGGACGACATAATGATAACCCCACCCTCAGATCTGGGTCACGTCTGTATCTCTATTTTCGGCATCTCAAAGTAGGTACCTGAAGAATGAGGGAATGTGCACACCCAGAACCAAGTCTCACAACTTAGCAGCATCCTTTGTTGAAACCAATTAATAACGTAAAGGCCAGAGAAGGGAGAAAGAGCCCAAGGAAAGAGTCTGGTTGTTTGGCCTACACTTCTCGGGTTCCATCTTGCTGACTTGGAACTTTACGACATCCCATGATTACCAGATAGACCTCTCTGCCTCTGCACGCCCTTCCCTCATTCTTAGACCCCTGCCAACCCTCTGTCCATTATTTTTAAATTTAAGTAAACTTTGCCATATATAACCTTTGGGAAAGCACTGTTTCAACATGTATCATTTTGCTGACTGCCAAGTTAAGAGATTGTTGTTCCTTCACCCCAGGCCCCACTGGGTGGCTTCCCCATGCTTTACTCGCTACTCTTCCTGGTCACAGGCATCTGGCGTGCATCCGGGTCTTGCTACCATGATGACTGATTAGACGAAGCTCCTGAGCGTGCCTCCTTAGAGCATGTGTTAGAGCCTCTCTTGGCATGCATGTAGGAATGAGCTAGTTTGTTCCAACTTGTTTGAGAACTTTGATCCATCTAAAGGGTAACCAGATCAAAGCAAGGCAGAAAAAAGAGAGGATGACTAGGAAGGGGAAAAAAATGAGAGGATCCTAGAAGTCTAATTTTGGGGGGAAAGGAGTAGTCAGAACAGGAGCAAGACTGTTCTTTGTGATTTAATGTCTGCGGGGGGCTCAGGCACAGACCAGCCGCCTGTAGAAACTAGTTGCCCAGATGCCCTGAAATCTGCTTTGTTATTCTACTAAATAAAGCGAATGATGTTGTGCTAGAAAAATACTCAATTCTGGCAAATTTGGGTTGGTGTGTGGTAGCAGCCTGCCTAGGGAAATCCTCCACTGTGCTCATATCCTGTGTCCTGGACACACCCTCCTGAGACTCCATGAGGACTCAGAATGCAAGGGGGAAATCTCTGCATCTTGGGAAACAATTCAATGCTACTTAAGGAGTGTTCTTTAGGCTACCTGCAGCATTTCCATTTAGAGAAGTCTTTCACCACATTGTTCATGACATGCTACTATTCGGTGAGATGAATGGAAATCAAAATGGGACAGAAAGTGATCTCCACAAGTTTTCTGAAAGTGTTAAGCATAGGAAATTAAATTGAAGAGAAATACTCAGATGCTAAGTGGGGTTGGTCTCACATTTGAAGAGGAATGAAATCTACTTCTAAAACATATACGATATTGTAAACTAATCTAACCACAAAAATCAGATTAAATAAATGTTAATAATGTTTCTAAAGGAATCAGAGCACAGATCAGAACTGCTGCCTGGGGCTAGCCTACCGCAGTGGTCTTGTCCTGTGCTGTGCAAACTAAGAATGTTTATGCAGTTTCAAATGGTTTTATAAGCATCTATATAATATCTTCAATTTTGCCTGCTGGCTCTCAAATTCTAACTACCATCTGAAAGAAGCTTGCAGCTACCATTTTAAAGAATGTGAATTACTCTACCCCCCTTTGCCTTATAGTCTTCAAGTCAAAGTATGTTACATAGAGAGTCAAAAAAATAAGTTCTTCTAAAAGTAAAAGGATATTTTAGAAAGTTTCCCTTCCAAGTGGTGACATCTTTTGATGCTCTCCCTTACATGGCCCAGCGTCAAAGTTCTCTTTCAACGAACAGCTCATTTCCCAAGAGATCCAGAGAGGAGAGGCCCTGCAATTATCACCACTATTCCAGGAAAGTGGGGCTGTGCCCGAAATTACAAGAAGCCTGTGGATACTGTACAAGCCAAAACATGTTCACAAGTCAAAAAGCAATTACTGAGAAATAACCATTTTTCCCCATTTTGGGAAGCAACTAGGAAAGTGTTGGCTTCCTGATCCCAGCTGCCCCTGCAAATTGCTCCCTGCCTGTTATGGGGAAATCCATGGTGCCATATGAAAAAGGTGACAAAGCAAACTAGGATGCATGGAGACGGGTCAGGAGAACCACCGGATGGCGAAGACAAGAAGCAGAGATCACGGTGGCATTAAAGCCACCTCAGCAACCACAAGGTTCAATTCCCAGGTCCCATTTTACATGTGGAGAGAATGAATTCTGAGAGTAGAAATGACTTAAATTCACCCTGTCTCTGAGATCATGAGCTATCAAAGGTATCAACTCTCATCCTCTCTCCAATAATTGAATTCCCTCAAAAACAGCCCTACTAAATGGGCCCTTATGTGCTGTATTGACTCCTGGAACAGAGGATTTGTCATTACAGAGTAATGACACCATCTTCTAACTGAGCTGAAAGATCCCTCTCAGTAACTTCTACTTCATTAGACTAGCTCAGACCACTGGCTGTCACACAGGATGGTTCAACAATAATAACAGTAACAATAATAAAACAAGTCTACCATCCCCAAACCAAAAAGCTCTAAAAATCTGAAAGCTGTTATGATACATTTGGCAGCAAAAGCTGACCTGAAAGTGCATATACACTTTGTATAAGTTCCTATACACTTAGCTTGAGTCTGTTGGGCTACAGGAATATTTCTGGGTTTGGTTACAGGATAATGTCCAAGACCCCATCAAGAGTGGGGTAACATAAGGCATACGGAGTTCATGATTCCAGTGAACAACACAAGATTCTAATAATTTTTGTAGGTCAAAAAGGGTCAGATAAAACATCTGTAGTATTGCAAATCACACTAGCTCAATAGACGTAATTTTTTTTTAAAAAAGGTCAGATATTGGCAATTTCATATGGTTCAACTTAATACTTTCCTTAAATCTGACCCTAAGGATTGTTGACTAAGAACTTGAGAACCCATCATCAAAAGAGAAGAGTTCACTTTGGAGCCTTTGGAGCACCAACTGTGAATAAAGTGCTGCGTCAAGCTTGACTCTGAAGATCCTCTCCATCCAACTGTCCCTCACATCCAACTCACTATCCAACTACCTCCTCATCATGTCATCTCCACCCAACTGTCTAAAAATCAGCTTAGATGCAAAACGGTGACATATGATGAAACCAAGTCCTCGAATAAAATCATATTGCTCAACATCCACTGCAACGGTTCTTTCTCATCAGTGTTGTAACAAGACAGTGCTATTCAGCTATTCAGGGACTCGCTGCTATACAAGCATAAGAACACATTTGTAAACCCTCTCCAGATGATCTGAACTTGTGCGTGTGTGTTTGAACAGTGCAATAGTCAGGATTTAGGTTAGGGGAGCTGAGGTCTCCCTGATGGCACAGGGGTTAAAGTCTCAGCACTATCAAGCTATTGCCACCCACTGTGGCCTGAGTGCAATCCCAGGCCAGGGAGGTAACACACGTGGCACAGCAGACCGCTCCTGTCTCACCCGCTGCTCCCCTCAGCAATGTGTTTCAGTAGATCTGCCTGTTCCATTCCCCAATCTGTCTCTGGTGACTCCTCTCACCTGCACACCTCTGTCTTAGACCCCAGTTTGTTTGCATAAGTAAATGAATCTTTAAAAAAAAATAAAAGATTTAGGTTGGCGGGGGAGGAAGGGAGAAGATGGCATCAGAGGAGTTTCCCTGATTCACTTCCAGGAAAATGATCTAAGTAATCCAGAGGGGCACTGAACTCAGAGATCTTAGGACTTAGGGCAAAACTAAAGCACCTCCTGGACATCAGAAACTCCGATCATGTGCAACAGAGGAGCTGCTGAGGGAATTCAAGTCTGCGCAACAACAGGTGGGTGGCACAGCTCGTAGTGCCTGGAGACAGCAGCTGAGCAAACACCACAGTTCAAACCTATACGCCTTTGAAACATGTTCTGGAAGGGCAGTGCTGCTTAGACTGGACCTCCCTAAGAAGAGACACATGCAGATGTGCTGGAGGTTGCCAGGTGGACAGACCCCGGTGAAGATGACAGAACAGTGAGGTCCTTCCCCTCAGGACCTGAGCTGAAACAGCGAGGTGGTGCTTGAAAGTACTGTGAAGACAGCACAGGCCTCAGACCGCAGGGACGGGGGCGGACCCCCAGACACGGGGTCTCCGTGGTATTGCACATGTCACCTCTCACTAGCGACGGGCCCTGGGCTCAGGATGCCCTCAGGCCCCTCCCCACCCTCAAAAGAGACAGCTACAGATTATTCCTCTCGGACACACAGTGGCATATACTGGAAACATGAAAGGTCCGGATCCGTAAGACACTTGAACATATAACGGCTGGAAGGGTAGTAATGGGGAGAAGGAAAAATACAACACAAGGCTCCTTGAGTCCAGAAACCAACCAAAAGACACTTCTTTTCTTCCTATCAGATACAGAGTTCAAAACTGCCATTATAAAGAAATTCAAAGAAATGGAAGAAAATGCAGGAAAGCTGACAAAAAATACACGAGAAAGGGCCTCCCTGGTGGCGCAGTGGGTTAGGCAATGCACTATGAAGCAAACTGCAGCACGAGTTCGATCCCTGCCGCTGGCCAGGGAGGGGACCCACATGGCGCGGCAGACCTCTCCTGCTGTGCACACTGCTCCCCTCAGCAGTGTACTTCTGTTGATCTGCCTGTTCTGCTCCCAGCTCTCTGTGGTGAATCCTCTCACGCCCCCCACACACCTCTGGCCTGTACCCCAGTGCTTGTACGCATAAATAAATCTTTAAAAAAAATACACGAGAAAATAAATGTCCTGAGAAATAACATTGATGAACAGAAGGTAGGAATTAAAGTTTTATGGAGGAGGCCTCCTTGGTGGCCTTGGGCTTAAGTCTCAGCACTATCACTTCTATGGCACGAGTTCGATCCCTGGGCAGGGAGGGGACCCACATGGCACAGCAGACCTCTCCTGTCTTGCCCACTGCTCCCCTCAGCAGTGTTTTTCAGCAGGTTCTACCTGCTCCCCACTCTGTCTGGTGAATCCTCTCACTGTCCTCCCCACACTTCTGGTCTACACCACAGTTCTTCTACAGGTAAAAACATTTAAAATATAAAGTTTTATGTAGGTAAACAACAGAGATGCAGGAAGTAAAAATATCAATCAGGACATGAAAGATTCAGGGGAAAACTGTGTTAGTAGAACAGACCAAGTAGGAGAATAAATCAGTGACCTTGAAGATGATAATGCACAGAATTCAGATGGAAGGAGAAAGAGAAATACAAAGGGGTTAAAAGGAAGAAGAAACACTTCAGAATCACCCCCTCATTGAGGAAAGGCCACAGAAGCATAGTGTGGTGCTGAGGAAGCTGTGGAGACAGGCTGCCCTGCATGCACCCCAATTCTGGTCTTACCACTTTCTTCCTATGCTTCCATGTCTTATCTGTCAAGTGGGACTAATAACGTTACTACTTCAAAAGGTTATCCCAGGATTGAGTAAGTTCACTGATAAATTTAACTCACTTAGAACAGTGACTCAGAAGGAAGTGTTTAATGAATGTTGGTCTTTATTACAGGTTGTGGTCCCGATACACACCCAGCTGCGGACGAGGTGTATCACTGGTGCTCTATTCAATTTGAGCTAAAAGGTAGTAGAAGTCGTGTGGTACTCAATTCATTTTTAACTAGGCAGGCAGCAGAAGTCAATGTCCTGTCACCTCTCTGATCTTATATTCTTTACTCAGACAATTTCTCAGGTCAGACTAGAAGTATACTTTCCTCTCAAAGGTGACGATGCCAGAGGGGCAAGAACCCCAAACTGTGATTTATAATGAGATCATCTTTCTAGCTCCTCTTTCCTAATCCCTGGGCGACCGATCACAAGCACTTCAGTATTCCCATCTGTGCAACGGGAATGAGAGTCCATGAGTCTCAAAAACGGAAGGCTCGGCAGCACCTTTGCAGAGCACTACTGCAAGAGGAGTTTCCCAGCTCCTTCTGTGGCCCTCCCTTCTCCTCCCTCTCCTTTGGCCCCCCAGTGCACCTCAGAAATAGGGTGCAGTGCAAGACTGCTGCCTAGCGCAAGCCAAATTTGAGATGCTGGTGGGCTTTCACTTTAAAAAAGGCACCATTGAATTTTAAAGATGGCACCACTCAGGTTTTGAGACTTTTGAAAACAGACCAATCAAACTTGTGCTCACACCAGCAAGATCAACTTTGGAAATGGGACAATCAGGTTTGATAATTGGGCACCCCAAGGAGGATGTAAGTGGGACTTCAGATGCCCTCATTCACCAAGACCTCTGCATGTCATTTCCGTTTCCGCTGCAAACAGCCCCTCCCTACCCCTGCTATTCCCCTCAGCCCCACCCCTGCCCTGCTGCTAAAGACCTGTCTGCCTCTGGGCTGTGCCTGGCATCTCTAGAGTTGTAACACGCTGTTGCCTGGTTGTCCACATCGCCACCTGCTGAGCAGCAGCTGCCTGTGCCCAGACACATGTGAGAGCTGTACACTGCTCCTGAACTTCCGGCACCACTGCCACCCACGGCTCCTGCGTCTGGCACGACTGGCACCGCCTCCTGTGGTGCTGCATCTGGCCCTGCCCAGCCTTCAGAAGCACCACGTCATCACCTCCATCGCCACCATGAGTGGGATCCTGGTCTACCCCTTACCAGCCCTGGGCTCCCATGACAACGCCATCTTACACGAGCAGCTTTGGTTACCCCTGGACACTGTAGACTCTATCTGGGGTAGAAGAGTCGGCCATATGTAATCATAGAAACGCTTTTCTTTTCCCTAATTGCTTTTTATCAATAAAGCCAGTTGTTGCTCTGACAATGAGTGGAGCCTTGCAGTTCTAAGCACTTGGGTGAGGACCCACAAACCATGACACGCTCCCCCAAGATTCTGCATGGTTTCATTTTCATTTCCCAATTGACAAACCACACACACACCTCCCCATCCCTCACTTTCACTTCCAAAGGCAGCAGAGTCCCCAGACTAGCACAGCTGGAAGCTTGGAAGGAACCTGCAAGAAACAGGTATGCTTTAATTTGCCCCTCCCACTGGCTTGATGGATTCTTTTGCTCCTCCTCCAGGGACTTTCCTAACTTCCTCTGTAAACGAAGGAAGGAGCACATGAGCACACTGTACATAAATATGCTTGGGAAAGCTTTCTTCTTCTTTTTTTTTTTCTCTTAAACCAAACTTGGTTTCTGTTGTGGGCGGTGCATTCCCTAGCAGGGTGGAGCACAGAGTGTTATGGAGGGGGCAGGGAGAGGCAAGGGGGAGGAGTAGGCAATGATTAATTCACCCACTATGAGCGCTGGGCTTCTATTTAATGGGGGGTCTCTCTGCCCAGCATCAGAGCTGTCCCCAGGACCAGCAGGAATATGGCAGAGAATGTGGGGCTGGGCTTGGGGGAATCAGCCAGCGTGAAAATGCTGCCCGAGGATTGCAGCTGCAGGCCCAAGGCCAGGGCCGGGCCAGCAGCCAGGATCAGCAGCAGCGTGTGCTGCGCTCTCACCTGCTGCCTGGTGTCGCTCTCAGTCCTGGCAGGACTCACCACCTACCTGCTCATTGGCCAGCTCCGGGCCCAAGGAGAGGCCTGTGTCCCCCAGGTAAGCAAGATTCCGTGCTGATCCAGGGACCAGGATCCGCTCTGTGGGCACCAAGCACACTGCTGCTCTGGAACGAGCTCCTTGTTCCATCACATGGAACCTGCTTCGCCAGGCAGAGCAAATGCAGAGCGTGCGGGATAGACAAGTCCAATGTGCTTTTGATGCTCAGTATTTCCAGGGGCTGTGCATTGTCCTTTGTATGTTGATATGGGAAGATACTGAAGCCACATTTTTTAGATCATTATGACCATATGATAATTTGGGAATGTTACTTTTCTTAAAAAAATTCTTTACATTATATAATGCATGGTCATTGGAAAATTTAGAAAGTACAGATAAGGGGGGAAAGATAAGCTATAGAGGTGATCGCTGTTAACATTTCAGGAGATGTAATATTTTGTAATGAGATGAAATTATTTTTTGAGTCTATGAAGTTGTGATTTCATGTTATACTACTGTAGATGTATGTGCTATAATTTATTGCATGAACCTCCTTTCTTGTGTTTAGAAATATTCTTTTTCAAAGCTCAAGAAAGACCCTCTTGCCTGACTTCTGGTCTTGCTTGGACATAAGGGGATGAGGAGTTTAAGGAGGTCTAGGGGTACAGATGACAAGGGGAAAAGACACAATTCTAGACTAGAGCCTCAAAAAGGGATCTTAAAGCCTGAAGAGTGTGTCAATCAAGTAATACTCTTTTAACAAAAAAAGCGCCTGCCTCATCTGTGATGACTCATTTCACTTCGGTCCAAAGTATTAAATTCCAAAGGCGAAAACAGGCACTTTAATTGGTTTAATTAGAAACCTGTCTTCTAAGCAAAGGGAGCCAACTTCCCTGCAGAGATAGCGAGCGCGCTGTGTGCAAGCCAACCCGGCAGGGCCAACATCCAGACTGAGATTTAGTCAGTGGCATCTGCAGACACATGCTCTCCTTCAGCAAACGTAGAAATCCGCAGCCAACCGGAAATGCTCGTGCTAGAGAGGAGCCGCAGGGCAGGGGAGGGCAGGCTGTGACCTCGGGCCACCACAGGGCTGGACCTGACGCAGCTGAACTTCCAGTCGGCATGATGGGACTCCGTCCAGAGGGACTTCATCCAGAGGGAGAGGGTTGTTCTGAATGAGACCTGAGTGGCTTCTAGTACCCCCACCCCTCTGAGTTCTGCAGGGAAACACTCCCCAGCCAAAAACAGTATCTGAAATACTCTACATCAGCAGAAGCCAGAGAATGCTTTTGTGAGTCTAGGAGCTCCCCAAGTAGAATGTGATGGTCCAGAGGGGCAGGGACGCCCAGTCAGGAAATCTGCGACCAGCAGCAGACAGGAAAACCCGTGAGGAAAGGTGCCGAGTGCCTGCCCTGTTACAGGCATGCAACAGCTGATGGGCTATTACTACATTCTGCTAGTCGGTCAGTCCTCTTGGAGAGGACATGTGGAGACATTTGGAGCTCTGGTCTGAGCAGTCTGTGTGACTTCTTGGTGCGTCAGAAGAAAAAGGCCAGGGCACTTGGAGCAATTAGGATCCTGAAAAGAAACAGCTGGTCCGTCGGTGCAGCAAGGTTAAAGAGGTTTAAAGAGTGTTCAAGGCAGTCAAAAAAGATGGGAACCCTAAGAACTAAAGCAGCTTGGAGTTAGCACCACAGAAAAAGCCAGGGGCCTCCCTGGTGGCGTAGTGGGTTAAGCAATGCACTATGAAGCAGACTGCAGCCACTGCAGCATGAGTTCGATCCCTGCTGCCGGTCAGGGAGGGGACCCACATGGCGCAGCAGACCTCTCCTGCTGTGCCCGCTGCTCCCCTCAGCAGTGTACTTCCATTGATCTGCCTGTTCTGCTCCCTGCTCTCTGTGGTGAATCCTCTCACCCACCCCCACACCTCTGGCCTGTGCCCCAGCTCTTGTATGCATAAATAAATACATCTTTAAAAAAAAAGAAAAGAAAAGAAAAAGCCAGTCACTGTTCATCCTCTGGAGGGGCAAATGGAGGGAGGGGCTTAAAGACACCAAGGAGAACCCGAGAAGCTGAGGGCTGGCTCCCTGCTCCCTGCTCTGGCTGGCGGTGCCCAGGGAGTCACTAGTGACAGAGCAAGCAGCCGCAGCTCCAGCCAATCACTGAGTCTCACCGCCACACCAATCTCCCAGGGAGGAGCCTCACACAGCAAATCTCATTTCGCACTCAGAATCACCCATCCCAGACTCCAGGGCCAGGGGCCAGTTAGGGTTATTCATGTTTTTCCAAGGAGGGATGGGCAGATTAGAGAGGTGCAGAGCATGCTCCTGATGGTGAAATGTAACCCAGAAACCCTCCACCAAGGGAGTACAGGAAGATCATTTTATTATTGAATAAGCATTAAGTGAGCACATGATGTACTATCCGCTAAGACACCGCAGAGACCAAAAAGGCTCTCACCCTTTCAGCGCCCGGCAGATACAACCCATCACAGGCACGCTCAGGATAAACAGTAACGGCTCCTCAGGCAAGCGTGCTTGGCACTCTGGCGCAGAGTTCATTCCAACTTCACCTGGTAACTGGCGGAACCTCGACACCACAGTCAAGTTCCGTGATCACGAAAAGCATTTGCCATCTGTCCTTTTCATGGGTCAATGAAATAGGGACAGGGATATCCTGTGAAACAAGATATTCCAAAAAGAGCACTGGGCCTGACACTCCTCACAGAATCAAAATGATTCCTTGAATCAACCAACCTCCCTCCTCATTCCTGCCCCAATGGCCGCCCCCCTGATTTCCCTCCACCCCCTGGGGCCCCACATGCTCTCCTGCTTCTGCTATTTACCTAGCTGTTCAGCCTGCCAGACCTGCTCTGAGGGACTTCCTCTTTTCACCTTGTACCCACCACAGGAAGTTGGCATCACCAAGAAGCTGTTCTAATACCACACAGAAAGAAGTTGAGACTTAAGAAGAGGTTCAAAGCTCAAAGGGGTGAGTCGTGAGCAAAGTTCAGAAGCTCTCTGAGTTTCAGTTTTCCCAGAGTACCTATCCAGCTAAAGTGCTGGGAGCAGTACGAGCCATCTCCATGAAGCCCCTTTGAGTGTCTGGTGGGTTACTAATTGGCTTCCTTCCCTCCCCCTAAGCAGATGAGGAAAGCTCTTCATGGATTTATTGAAACTAAGAGAATGTCCCTAGCCCAGGGATCAGCAACTTTGACGCTCAGGTAAAATCACATGCAGTGCCTGTTCTTGCAAATAAAGTTTTATTGGCACACAGCCACATCCAGTCATGACACTATGGCTGTTGTCTTGCTTCAGTGGAGCTGAGTAGCTGGTCTACAAAATTAATAAATCTGGCCCTTCACAGGAAAGATTTGCCAGTCTTTGATCTAGTCCACTCTCCTCATTTCATAGGTGAGGAAAGAGATTCAGAAATGGGAAGGACGTGTTCAAGGTCATGGAGCATGTCGGGGCAGAGCCCAAAGTGGATTCTATTTCACAGTTGCTGGGCCTCCTCCTATCAGAAAAAGGAACCAACCCTATTTCTTCTGGGTCTCCAGGCCAGAAACAGCAGCAACTGGCAAGGTTCAGTTTTTTTCGTTTAGAAGCAACAAAAAAAGTCACCAAGAATATAAAAATAATTTTAAACTGTATTCCTTTTCCAGGGGTTTTGTAAGGGATCAATGTAACAGAATTAGTACCAGGAAAATTTCAGAGCAGAAATCACAATTAGGTTTGAAATGTCAGGATAAACGCCTTTAGGTGGAGTGTCCATAAGAACAGCATCAGTGAAATACACCATGGAGCTTCAGTGCAAGCAACACAGTTGCCTGTTTTTGTTTTGTTTTTGAGAGAGAGAGGTTTCTCTCTATGTAAGGATGGAGTATTTCTCTAAGATATATGACTACGAAAAAGATCAACTGCATATAAAAAAAGTATGTTTATGAATGTGCCTATAAATGCACAGACTACCTCACGATGATGACGAAAAGAACTGATAACTGTGTGCATGCAGATGGAGGAACCAGTGTCTGTTTTAAACTTACACCCCTTTGTACAAAATGCACATTACCCGTACGAGTATAAAGTTAGCAAAATGTTTTAGAAGCTTTAGATTCCTGGACAATGCTAAGTAGATTTGTATCTTAGAAAAACTATGGTTCAAAAATTCAATTCCAGTTTGAATTTGGGGCTAGAAACTTCTTAGTCATGTTACCTAATCTCCCCAAGCTTCACCTTCTTAGGTAATAAATGGAATGTTTAGCAATAAAGTATTGAAAGTGTCTGGCAGAAGATGGGGATTAGTAAATGGTAGCAATTATTGTTGTAATAAACAGGGAACTTCCCTGCTCGTGGAAATTACATCAGAGAGGACAACTTCCTCACATGCTTTGAAATCTGCCCTCCTCAATCCAGAGAGCAGGTTTTGGTTCTGGAGGTTTTTTCTTGGTCTCTAATTTACAGGCGTGATCTTTGTGCCTCCTTCTCTGCCTCAGTCTTGCCCCACCACCATCCAACCCATTCTCCAATCCATTCTTTACTCAGTTGCCCTTGATCATGGCCTGGGTGTTTTAAGTGGTTTCAACTGCCCTCTGGCTGTGTCTGAAGGCCCCACTGGCCCACAAGTGCCCTGAGGTCCAGTCTCTATCTTCCCCAGGCTCCATTCCTGCAAAACCTACTCTGGGCATTCCAGAAGGCACTGGCTCTGCCCCATGCTCAACACAGAATGGGCACTCCTGGGCTATCCAGACTTACAATGATATCCTGAAAAGTACCTGGCATACAGTAAGTGCTCAGAAAATGCCAACACCCTTCCTCCACCAGAGTGCTTGGCTGCACGTGGCACCCACAAGGCATTCACTGCATATTTATTTGCTGGCTGGAGATAGGAATGGAGGAATGTGCAAGATAGCTGATCTCCCCGCTATAAAGTGGGGAGGTTAACATACTTTTTTCATAGAACTGTGCTGAGAATGTGCAAAGAAAATTACTGCTATAAAACAGATGCTCAACAGACATTCTGGCCCCACTCATTCTACCTTGGGTAAGCCCTTTTCTATCACTCAAGTTGTTTTCTCTGTTGGAATGGAGACAATAATGATAAGCCACTTTCGGATATGTTTAGAGGAAATGGATAGTTGAGCGAAAAGTGGCCTGTAAATTGCAAAACACTGAGCACTTAGTGGTCCCTGCTGTAGCCACCATGTTGAGAAGCCAACTGGCTCCACAGGACAGACTGTAGCAAAGGGTAGCAAAACCAAACATGGGGAAGGTGAAGTGCAGAAGCGCAAAGAACTGGAGGGCAGAGAGCCGTGGGTATGAGTCCCAAATATCAGCTGCAGTTTGCAACTGCTGACTCCAGGACCCATACATTCATCTGCTAAGACGCACCCCCACCCCGCAATCCCACCTCCACCCCCCACTAAATGCTGACAGAAGCACACTGCCAGCTGCAGCAGCACAACAGCTGTGCAGTCATCCTCAGCCCGGTGTCCTTAACAAGGCCCAGCAACTGACAGCAGCAACTTAGGTTTGAAGACTGGGGGTTCGGGTACATTCCATTCCCGCAACCCATTTGAATTCTGAAAGGGCAGAAGTCTGGACACCAAGGGAGGAATGAAGCCTCTCCTACTGAGAGGAAGAGGAAGCTGTCCAGAGCTCCCGGACGGTCAAAAGGACCACTGTTCAGAAAGAGATGCAAGGGAAGCTTCTGTTGACCACTGATGGGACCAAAGGGAAGATGCCTGCTCTGTTTTTATTAATGAGGACACCGAGAGGCATCAAGTTCGGGGGGTGCCAAGCCGGGTCACTTGGAAGTAATGAGTCCCACTTCTGCTGTGCTGCAAACACCACATCTCAGCTTCACTCCGAATGTCCCATGCAAAGCCCGGTCTGAAATACTGCGGAGGATAAAATGGCCTCAGAATAAAACACTTCCAGGCTCGGCTTTATCCCTGCGCAAGGGGGCCAGTGTCTGTATTTCTCCTAGAAGCGCTTGGAGGATGTTATGGCCCATAAAACATTTGTGCTTTTACAACTGCAGCATTTATGACAGCAAGAAATGAATACCTCTTCCTGTTTGCGAATCTTCTAGACAGTGACTAGGGAGAGGGGAGAAAGGCTAAATGGATCATTAGTTTAAAATACACTCATGGGTATTTTTCTGGAGAAACACCAACAGCAGAATCTCAAAATCCTGTGCTTCAGGCTCAGTCATCCGCTGTGAACTCAGCTTGTGACTACGGGGCTCCTGATGTGTGCCAGGATCTGTGCGGATCTGAAGATTCAGGTGCCAGCCACTGCATTTCCTTCTTGACCTTGACTTACAGAGGCCATGAAAGCCAGTGCTCATGCTCCTTTGAGAGTAGTGGGAATACAGATGAGGAACCCACACAACGCCAATACAAGGCCCGACGCCCAGTACGCTCTCAACTAGATACTCTCCTCTTGCCTGCCAACCTTTCTTCCCTGCTTGAAGAATTACAGTGATTGCAAAACGCCTAACAGATCGTGGTTACCTTGAGCCACCTCCTCCAAAAAAGTAATAAGGGAATAAAAAAATCTTATGTGAAGGTTCTCCGACCTACAAAAACTAAGAGGGGAATAAGCAGCAGCTTGCCTCGCATGGGCTCTCATCGCTGGTGTGACAGGCTCCTGCAGAGCATATGCCCCAAGTATACAGATCTACCTTTTCTGGCTGATTCCTGACTGTGCCTGGCAACTTTCCACAAACATTTCTAGAGCCATGACTAAGCTCTAAGCAGAGTCTGATGAAAACTTGCATAGTTTTCAGCACTAAGAATACACCTACCCACCTCTATATAATCCAATCTTTTTTACTTAAACAGAAACTCAAAACTGCATGTATTCTAAAGTAAACAGATCTCTTCTCCAACTTTTTTGAATTGCAAAACTTGGGCGCAAGTCTCTGAAGTTGACCTTTACTCTGCCTGTTGCTTTCTTTTCTGCCCTTCTTTCTTGTACCTGAGAATTGGAATACTTTGCTAATTGAATTATCCAGCAGACGTGCCAGGCACTGTCTTAGGAATATGTAACGGTAAGATAGACCAGGTCCTTGCCTGCTTTGTCTCTAGCTCAATTTCTCCTAGAGAGAAAAAAGCCACAAGTACAAAAATAAATATCACCCCCAAGAATGGTAAATGCTCTTGAGGAGAAATAAAATTAGAACCTGATTCTCAGAAAATGGTTTGATAAGGCATTAAATGGGAACAAACCACGTTCTTCTGGGGTGTTATTAGATTCCATCACTTTCAAATTCGAAAGTTAATGCTGCAGTGACCAGTGGCATGCAGTGTCACGCCATCTTCTGATGGCCTCAGTAATCCAGAAGCAATGGAGATGAGTGAGGGCTGCGGGACAGAAGACATTACATGGAAATGGCACCACCAGCAATTGTTTTGAAAGCAGGCAGTGAGCCAGCTCAAATGCATAAATCTTACCCCAAATGTTTTAGCCTTCTTCAAAATATTTATCTTATTTATTTATGCATACAAGAACTGGGGTCTGGCCCAAAGATGTGGGAAGTGAGAGGATTCACCAGAGACAGAGTGGGGAGAAGAACAGGTGGATCCACTGAAACACACTGCTGAGAGGAGTAGCGGGTGAGACAGAAGAGGTCTGCTGCACCATGTGGGTCCCCTCCCTAGCCGGGGATCAAACTCAGGCTAGCTAGTGATAGCTTCATTGTGCTGAGACTTTAATCCCTGCAACACCAAGGAGGCCCATGTTCTATCCTTTCAAATGTCCTCTTTATTCATTCCTGCCTCCCATTGCAATAATATTTCTCTCATGATAGGCAGTCATTATTAAGAGAAGCAGCAATGGATGGCTTTAGATGTTGTTCTGGAAGAGAGAATCCCAGCTGATATCTTGGGGACTCTTGGAATGCTGTGGTCTGCAACACCTGCCAACTGGCATCATTAGTCTCCAGATGCTTAGTGACATTCTGGGACACTAAAATCCATCCAAACAAGAAAATAAAATGCATGCCCAAATGATAGAATCCCAGCAAGCAAAGGAAATGTGATCACACAAATACATAATGACAATAGAACTCCGAGCCAAAAGGAATGCTCCAAACTCTTATTTGAGTGTCTGCTGAGCCAAATTACAGGAATTTCAAAAAGAATTTTCAGCAGAAACTAAATGAAGCAAAAAACCAACAAGGGTGGTTTCTGCTTTCTGCTCATGAGGATGCAGCCCAAAATCTCCCCAATTCTCTTTGAGAAGTCCCTCTCCAGTTTTCTGCTTTGCCAAAAGATCTGTTCCTTTATCATCTCTGTCAACAGTAAATAAGGAAACAAATTACAAAATCAGTTCATTTTAGGCTGCCTCTGCAATCCCTAAGCTCATCAAAATTACAGACACGAGACATGTAGTCATGTTAATAGGGCTTAGGTTTTCCAACACTGTGCTCAATGTGTGTAATGTCGCCACTAAGTAGAAATCTTGGCGGTTTCTTGGCTTCTCATATGCTGTGTTGGGCCTCCTGATTCTTGCGCACATCAGCCTTGTCTGGAATGCTCATTGCCTTTTATCACCTAATTCCTACAGGAAGTGTCTCTGTTCAGAAGTTATTTCCCTGAGTGCTCCTCGGCCCCTACTTCTGGACAAGGTCACTACTTTCTGAAGTCTGTGCTTCCTCTTCTGTTACAGTGCAAAGAATCATGGTGTTTATCCCTCCAGAAGCCGTGAGGTGTTGTGGTTTAGGCTAGGCTCCTGGTGTCAATTAGTGTGACCCCCTCCACCTTCCAGGCGTGGGGAAATGGGCAAGTTCCTTGACATCCTTCAGCCGTTTTCCATAAGGACATATATAGATAGTGTCTGCCTTAGGGGTCACTGTGAAGCTGAAGGAGATAGTGCATGGGAAGGGCGTAGTGTCACTAGTCGTTCAATACACAGCAGCTACAATACTGCCTCTTTCAAGTCCCTTGAGCTTTTCACTGCCGTTGCCTCGTATGGCTGGAGCATAGAGAACCTGAAGAGGAGTAACTTGGGTGGTAAGTGGGAACTTTGAATGCCAAGGAAAATATTTTGTTCTGTGTCTTAAAGACCATGAGGAGTCATTGGGGTTTATGAGATTGTGTCTCAACTAAGCGATGCTTGAGAAAAAGCCCTCAAGAGGTAGGCTGGGAAGCAGACGAGAGAAAAGGAAAAGCCAGGTGGAAGAAGATCATCAGCAGGCTGGGAAGGGTTGTGGGAGAGCAGCATGCTGAGGCCCAGCATGCAGACACAAGGGGAAAAGCCACAAGACAGAAATGACAAGTTGGGTTTGTGAAAGAGGGAAGAAAACTCTAGGGCTGGAAACTGAGAGGAAGCAGTAGGTGACATTAACAGAATTAGGAAGCAGGACAAAGGGAGTTGGCGAGACAATGAAGTCAATCACTTAAAAGCAAGCTCTACCTTCAGGAGGACTCTGGTAGAGATAAGGTAACATGGCTTGAGAGCAAATAGAACCTGCTGGTCTGGACCCCAGTAGGTCACTGCCAGTACAGAATTGCTCTCAGACGAGATGAGCCCACACAACATGCATGTAGAGAGCCAAGGATATACCACAAAGATGCAAAGCACATCTCTCCTGCGGATGGAACTGTCTTCTTGCATACGCACACAGAGACAATTCCTTGTTCACAATCACACTCACACACTCACACACACACACACACACACACGAGAATTTAAGATAGCAAACTGATCCAGTGTTCAGAGTGACGTGAGAATCACTGTTCATGGGGGGAGGGGAAATGATAAGAATCAAATAGGAAAACTCTGAGTTGAGTCCAAATCGTATCCTTGGTGTCTGGGAGATGTTATCAAATGTGAGATGGTGATTTCGCCCCTAAGGTAACAGTTTAGTGTTGCCCCTGAGCTTCACATTCAGGCACGAGAGGAGTGGTTCCTTCCTCTTCCATGCAGTCTTTGCACTGATTCATACATTGCGTGACTGGATCCTCGCCTCGAGCCTGCAGTTTCCCAAGTGCTAGGGGTATTATTGCTCCCGTATCAAAAGTAGGAACACTGGGCCTCCCTGGTGTTGCAGGGGTTAACTCTCAGCAGCCACTGCAGCATGAGTTCGAGCCCCAGCCAGGGAGCTGACCCACATGGCGCAGTAGACCTCTCCTGCCTCGCCCGCTCAGCAGTGTATTTCAGTCAGTCTGCCTGTTCTTCTCCCCACTCTCTGGTGAATGCTTTACCCCCCACACCTCTGGCCTTTATGCATAAATAAGTAAATCTTAAAAAAAATAAGAACAGCAAACCTCAGAGAGAAAAAGTGCCTTGCTCAAGTCATAGTGATGTAACTAGGAATAAAATTCAAGTCTGTGTTCAAAGCAGTTACTCTACCAGTACTATGTAGCCCCTGAACTCTCACAAAGTAGGACTGAAGAATGAAAAGTCCTCACGGGAAGTATGGCTCCAAAGACCAATTGTCGAGCCTGGAGAGAAAAACGTAGCCTTTGTTCCTTTGCTTATATCATTTATCAGAGTAGTTCCAATTTTTAAATTGTGGTTCCTGGAAAAGGAAAATAAACCAAAATGCCATTATTTGTTCAAATAATAGAAGCAATAAGAAGATGTCAAGGTGCCATAAAGTAGAACAGGGAAAGCCTCAGGACAGAACTTTGAAGTTGAGCTTCAAAGACAACCAAAGAGAGAGAAAATTCACTGGGGGTGTTGTTGGAAAAAAGGGGAGAACTTGAGTGCAAGATTCCCAACAACCCAAGGATTTCCATTCCCACTTCCTTCATCTCAATAGTACCCAGGCTGGGCAGCCGCATCCTCTTCATCATACCCACGCGCTGAGAGTGCTGGGGTCAAAAGGGCCGCAGGTGGGCTGACCCATATCTTTCTTTCCCAATAGAGTCCACGAGAATGGGAGTTTGGACCTTCACCGCAGAGAGCTTGTAAGTGTGTTTACATTGATGCCTTCTCTTGTGGGGAAGAAGGACATAGCTAGAAGTTCTGGCATGTAGGAAATGCAGACCCAGAGCAGTGAGTCTTCTGTCCAGTCAGTTGAGAAAACTAAACGATGCTGTAGCCAAGGGCCTAGTTTACGGAGTTGACAGTCTATGGGCAAACAGTTCACTGGTCTCTGACCTAATTTACTCACCTGTTAAAATGATTATAATAGTGTCTGCCCCTCCCAGTTAGTGTTGACTTAAATTAATGCCTATGGAAGTATTATAATGGTTAGCACATCACAAGTGTGCAAGTAACACAGCTGTCAGAACACACTTGACTAATACATCATCTCTGAAGACCAAAAGGAAATTCTGGTATCTTCTGGAGAACTGGTAAGGACACAGAGGCCCAAAGCAGGATCTGCTACAGAGTGGCTTCCATTCTGTCCTCAGTTCTACCATTCAGATACTTCAGTGGATATAAAGAAGGCAAAGGCCAATTAGCTCTCACAGAAGCAGCAGGAGGGAAGGACAGGCAAGGTGAGCTTTACTGAGCACTGAGCACGTGTGAGGAGACATTATGAGCACTCTCTCCATGGCAGGAACTGATATGCCCACCTCAGGGAGGGGAAACAGAGTCCTAGAGGCTAGAGAACTTGCCCAAAGTCTTGGGCCCAAATTCACCAGTGGTCAAGACTCTTTCTCGTTAGGCTCACCTGTCCCTGAAAAACAAACAAACAAAAACCAGCACACAGTGTAGAACTATCTGAAGTTGAAGGAGAGGACTGTTTCTCTCAAGTTTCAGGCACCAAGCAACTCGGCATTCACTGTGGTCATCCCCTGTGTTTTTCTCTTCTCCTTACAGATGCACGTGCTACAGTAGATAGAGAAAAGCCAAGAGCACACTTGACAGGTAATTGTCCACAGCATGTTTTCAAGGAAACTATGGGTCAGAGGCCTCTGATTTCTTTCAAAGTGTCTGCCAAAACTCATTCAAGTAGCTTCAAACTAGAAAGTACACTCCTTGGTAATAGGCCCTTCCTTGGGGCCTAGAGTTTTCAGAGCTAAAGGCCCTTGTCTCTTGGGGATTTTTTTCAGCTATCCACCCCCTTCCTTTCTCTTTTATTTCCTTCACTCACATAGTCAGTCACTCAGGAATGGCTTTCTGCCAGAGATAAATATCATATGTTTTCACTCATGTGTGGTATACAGACAAAACAAACATATCAACTACATAAAACAATAATAAACTTTTGAGCTATGAAACTAACTAGTGGTTACTAGCAGGGAAGGGGGAAAGGATGGACAGATCAGGACTAAGGGGACAATCGTATGAAGGGTACAACTGGACTCTAAAAGGTGATCTTTAATGTAGTATATACACAAGTTGATTTCCCATGATACCTGCAACTTACACGTTAAAATGCGATGATACTTCAAACAATGACTTTCTGCAGACTCAAAGAGTCATGTAATCTGACTGATAAAAAATAAAATATTCCCTGAGTTGCCAATTTATTAAGTCCATCTGTGGCCTATTCAAGATGAAGTCTTGGACATTCACATTTGAGTAGGAATTTCCACACAATATTCACTGACATGAAGAGATTGAGAGTAGTCTCATATATCACCAGCTGGTTAGCTTTCCAAGTCTAGCATCAAAATTTCCACATCCCACATCTAGAATTACCTAAGACTCCAGAGAAAAGAGCGAAGCAATAGTACAGAAAGGTGTAAAAAGACCATTGAAAAACCAAATGAAGGGCCCTCCCTGGTGGCGCAAGGAGTTAAGCACTTCACTATAAAGAATCAGCAACCACTGCAGCATGAGTTCCATCCCGGGCCAGGGAGAAGACCCACGTGGCATAGCAAACCTCTCCTGCTGCTCCCCTCAGCAGTGTATTTCAGTAGATCGGTCTTTTCTGCTCCCCACTCTGTCTGGTGAATCCTCTCACCTCCTGTGACTCTGGCCTGTACCCCAGTTCTTGTATGCATAAATAAATCTTTAAAAAAAAGAAAAAAGAAAAACCTGAATGAAAACCAAGACCAGAAGGATGCCAAGTCACCATGACTTAGCACTTGGCTTGTAAGAATGGGAAGGACTGAACAGTATGGGCAAGAAAATCATAAAAATTGAATGTAGGACTGTTACCCATTATCCCATTAAATGAGGCAGTAGAAATTTGATCCAAGTTCTTCTGAGTTCTGATCAGCAAGAGGCATTTTATATTCCATGATCTCATTTAATTTGCATATTAACCCAAAGAGACAAGGAAATGAAAGCTCTGACAACTAAATTCACTTGTCCCAAGCTATGTAACAAGGAAGAGCTGAGACTCAAGCTTGGCTCTCAGCTCTGAACCAGTTCCATGACATCAACTTTCTACCCAAACTCCTACTTGCTGCTGTATTGACATAACTAATTGCAGAGCAATTTAACAGCTTTCTTTGCCACCAGTCTAAATAGTTTTTGCTACTGGATCATCTGAGGGAATTTTTTTTACTCTACTACATCAGTCACAAAGAAGAAGTAGAGATTATCAGGGAAAATTTATAAAAATGTCTTTCACGGATTTGGCAACTAGCAACAAAATTCTCCAGGAACCATTTAGTGCAGGGGTTAGGAGAAACTATACACATTCTGAACATATTGCAAAAGAAACCACAGCTTTAGAAAGTCCAAAAACTGGGTTTCTGGTCAACCACCAGGTGTGAAAATTGCTAAACATATCTTTAAACATAAGTCATCCCAAAGTATGGCTGTCAGTATGTTACAGGGCAACCCTAATATAAAATGGGTTTGCCTGACTGGGTCCTCACCCACGCACTCGAACGGCACTTATAATGCCCCAACTGCAGGCACACACAACAAAGGTTAATAAAGGGTTTTATTTACAAGGGAAGGAGAAATAGCGTAGTGAATAACACAAGGGGAAGAGAGGGATACAGATCCTACCAGTTCCTTGGAGCTGGAACCTAACAGTGCGCTGAGAGCTGACTCCCAAGGAAAAAGCGACCCCCCAAGGCCCACGTGTCTGCTTTTATATTCAGCCTGGCTGCTCAACTCCACCCTCAGGTCCCAGTGATCCGCTCTTCGATAATGGCCTTATGGGATTTGTAGTCCTTGGATCTTGTAGGTCTGGAATGGGGGTCGAAGTCCATAACCTATTTGTGTAATCCATTCAGGAGGTCTTTCCCCTAACAAGTACATAATAGTAGTTGCTTGGATCACAGAAGCAGTCATAGCAAATAAAAAATGTTTCTATTTTTCTGGAAAACTATTAGCTTTACCACAGATTATCTTACTTGAAATTGTGGTTTGAATCAATGGTTTCATCTTATCTACTTTTTTCTGCTACAGACATAATTCGTAACAGCATTCATTCATATGTTCCATATAACATATACTTGTAAATAACACGAAAACAAGAACATATAAATATGTAAAATGACACAGGCTTATTTTTTGAATCTATCAAAATGAAAGATTCTAGCCTAATACATATGTATTAAGTACTGGCTCTATCCAAGTATGTCTGGATACATCCGTGTCTCTTCATTCACTTGGTCTTCAGAACAAGTCTATGAGGGAACTTTATCTCCAGGTCACAGGGAACTGAGACTCAGAAGGGAGAAGGAACCTACTTAGTTGATTAATAACTTAGCATGCTGAAGAGTCAGAACTGCAAAGGGGCCTAACTAGGCCACAGCTTTGGACCATGGGGTTGGATAGGAGTAACAAGAACATCTGACTCTTTCTCTGAAATGTCCTCTCTTTGTATCAGAGTTTTTGTTTTTTGTTTGTTTGCTTTGGTCTGAAATACCAAGGCTAATAAAAAGAAATGGGAACTAGAGACTAGGCCTAATAGCTAGGGATCTTACACAGGTCCTTTAATGCCTTTTATGGGAATTATCATCTCTTTTTTTCTTTCTTTTTGTTATTCTTTAAGAAAATCTGGATCAGGACCTCCCTAGTGACCTAGGGTTAAATCCCAGCACTATCACCACTACTATCACCACGACCTGAGTTCGATCCCCAGTCAGGGAGCTAGCCCACATGGTGCAGCAGACCTTCCTGTCTTGCCCGCTGCTCCCCTCAGCAGTGCATTCCAGTCAATCTATCATTCCACCTGTTCTGCTCCCCACTCTGTCTCTGGTGAATCCTCTCATCCTCTGCACCTCTGACCTTTACCCCAGTTCTTCTATGCAAAAATAAATTTAAAATCTAAAACAACAAAATTCTTGATTCAGTGAAGGAAGATTCTCTGCAGTGTGGTGGTAAGGGAAGAGAGGAACTACTGCAGCAGAGAGAACGCTCTGACCATAATGTGTCTACGAGTATCTCAAGAATTACACTAAAAGGGCCTCCCCTGGTGGCGCAGTGGGTTAAGCAACGCACTATGAAGCAGACCGCAGCCACTGCAGCACGAGTTCGATCCCTGCTGCCGGCCGGGGGGGGGGGGGACCCACATGGCGCAGCAG
>JAGFMF010011623.1:6177530-6227311 GCA_019455555.1 Galemys pyrenaicus
TTCTGCTCCCCGCTCTCTGTGGTGAATCCTCTCACCCCCCTACACCTCTGGCCTGTACCCCAGTGCTTGTATGCATAAATAAATCTTTTAAAAAAAAAAGAATTACACTAAAAGAGGTTTCAACGGTTATGGATTTTTCTTTCTTTCTTTACTTTTAAATGATTATTGTGGTAAGATTGGCTTACAGCACTCACTGTATGTGATGTAGCAGAGAGGGTGCTCACATGCCACACACCCCAGCAGAGCATACCTACCTTCAGGGTTTTTTCTTTTATAGAAGCAAAGCCAGGCTGGAAAGACGGGATCAGAGAACACTTTCTGATTCTAGTCTATTCTCGGGAGAGATCATGCTCACCCAGACAGAGGGTGTGCTAAAGCTCAAGAGCCTGGAAGGAGAGACACTTGACCAAAGGCTGGTTTCATTCTAATGGGTCAGTGGGAATAAAACAGTCTAGCTAATCAGTTACAAAGAGAATGAGAATTTGGAGGGAAGGATACCTTTGGCCTTGTCATAAACAAGGGCGTTATCCACCAGTATTATCTAAGTCATTTGGGAAAGAATGGTTCTTTGCAATAGCTATTTTCTGAAATATAAAAGAAAGGAGATTCCTTAATCTTCACTGTTTTCCTGGATCACAGGACTCAGGTAAAATTCAAAGCTGTCAGATTAAAAAATTCAAAAAGACAAATCAAAGGCACCTTGAGAGGTTTGGGGGGAAGGGAATGGGATGAGGGCAGAAAGAGCACAAGGGACTGAGGTGACGTGCACTGGTGAAAGGGTGGCGGGAACTCCATGGGGACTATAATTGATGTCAAATATGTATAAAGAAATTAATAAAAAATAAATAAAAATTAAAAAGTCAGGTTCACAGAGGCAAAGTAATTTTCCCCAGGTCACTTACCTATGATTCTACTCTCTGAGCAAAGGTACACATCCACTCATATATTCTCCACTTGTTCCTCCACAAGGCATTTATTAGTCACTGGTTTTGTTTGGTCACTTTACTCTTTGAAAATGTTTTCACAAAGTCCACAGGTTCCAACACAATCAAATCAAACCTCTCTCTTGTCTTTGCAGTTGTGAAACAAACTCCAACCCAGACCAATGAAAATCAGTTCCCAGCTCTTCATTGGGAACATGAACTTGGCTTGGCCTTCACCAAGAACAGGATGAACTACACCAATAGATTCCTGGTGATCCCAGAGACAGGAGACTACTTTGTTTACTCACAGGTCACATTCCGAGGAACCACGTCCGAGTGTGGTAAAAACCATCAAATCAATCAGCTGAACAAGCCAGACTCCATCATTGTCGTCGTCACCAAGGTAACAGACAGCTACCCAGCGCCCACCCAGCTTCTAATGGGGACCAAGTCAATGTGTGAACTAGGCAGCAGCTGGTTCCAACCCATCTACCTAGGGGCCATGTTCTCCTTGCAAGAAGGGGACAAGCTAATAGTGAATGTCAGTGACATCTCTCTGGTGGATTACACGAAAGAAGATAAAACTTTCTTTGGCGCCTTCTTGCTTTAGGGGCAAAAGAGGACTTCATTATGTGAAACTCCACTGCTCCCACATTCTGTCTATGTTCATGTGTAATTATAATCAGTTTTCCTTATGAAATTTAGGGCCCTAAAGTTTATACTTTATATGGTTTACTAATAAGCCTACAGAAGAGAGCATACATTCTTTATTGCCTCACCTTAAAAAAAAATGAAAGAACTGGTATTTTTTTATGAACATTCTCAAAAAAGAATTGATTTTCTTGCCATGCTTTGGCAAATGAGAAAAACTACATTTCCTTTTTATATACACAGACAGTATGAGTTCCACGTGTGTATCAAAAATACAAAAAATAACATTTCTTTGACACAGTGGTCTTGAGCACCTATTATGTTCTGGGTTAACTACCTTAACCCAGAAGACACTAGGAAGACTAAATGAGACTCTACCCAAAAGCTTCTATGAAAACTACAGGATGTCTCCCAATCAAATATCACTGATCACAATCCAAGTTCTGACTCCAAGTCCTAAAACATATATATCATCTAATGTTGTTAAAGATATCTAGAGTTCTCTGGATTGTGTGAAATAGCCAACTGATTAGCTCACTCATGAAACTTGAAGATAAGAGTCATAGTTAACTAGACCAGCTAAAGAACAAACTTGCATGATGCCAGGGGATGCTGGACTTATACCCTGAGGATGGGAGGGGGGAGTAAGTCAATTGCTAGGTGTGGAGCAGCTAATATAGATATGCTTTCAGGTTTGAGTCACAACTTTATATGTAGAGTGTTAGTGGGTAGTTTTCTCTTAAAATAGTCAAATATGGGATTCTCTCACAAGCCCAGCCAAGGCTCCTTCCTAAAGGTGAGGCTGGACATTGAGAAGGTCCCTCCTAAGCCAATGGGTTCGTATCCTCTAATCTGGATGGTTTTCCTGCACTACTATGCTAAGGGGCTGGGGTAGGAGTGTGGGGGGAGCAGCTGTGCTCTCTTGGTGTCTACTGACTTGCTTGTAAAGCAGAAATCCATTCACTTGTTTCTCAGGATCAAATCAGTTCATGGAGACAAGGCATGAGAGGGTGTTTGTATCATGTGGGTAGTGACAGCCAGCACATTGACCTCTATTATAAATGCTCCCTACAGAAGGAATTCTCTGGGTCTGAGAGCAAACTTGGAACCAAAATCACTTTTATATATAGGACTTGGTATAGAACTAGTTGATCAATAGTTGTTGAGTAAAAATAGATAGAAATTAATTTTCAGTTTTTCAGCAGCCAGTTAGCACGGGGCTCAAGAGTGCAGAATGACGGGTGTGTCACCTCCACCTCGTTCAGAAGAGTCTTCAAAAAGGAAGTGAAGGCTGAGCACAAGTCAGCCAAGAAGGTGTGTGGGCAACAGATGGCCTTGGGGAAAAGGCATCTCAGGGGGAGGAATTACCCTTTTCATTAAGCAGAAAGGAAGGTTTCTCAGTAACTACAAAGTCAGCTGGATACAAGAACGCTCCCTCAACTGATTCTTAGAACAATATTTATTGGTAGATCAGGAATGTTTTACCAAGGACTCTACTGTAGTTCCATGAACTGAACTAACAACCCATGAAGAAAACAGAACACTCTGTATCTGCATGGGAGCACCAAGCAACTTGGGGTGCAGGGAAAGATCTGCACAGAAGTGGCCAGAATGACCTACTCACCTTTTCCACTGAAAGGAAATCTATGCCAGGGCCTTCAAACCTGCCGCTGGTCCAGAGGTGAGCTCGTGGACTTAGAAGTTTATCCAAGAAATAGGAAAGTCCTAACATCCTAAAAAGATTGGAGGCTTTGAAAGAATCCCGACCACATGTTTATTTTGTTCCATCATAAGCTTGTTTATTGACGAACATATCGAAGCTCAAGTTGGCACTCATGAATTTGCTAAATTGCCTATGGCATAACTTTTTACTCTTAAGAAAGGCCCAGCCAATCATTCCCAGTGGGACTCCACTCAGGACTTCTGTTTCCTAGACATTATGTCCATGGCAGAAACTAGTGTACTCAATTTGAAAATAAGATGGAAGAACACTTTCCAAGTACATATGATGGTCCTTTAAAGGGAGTAACTGGGATGTTGTCAAGAATTCAGAAAGGGGAAAAGGACATGCATTGAAAAATAGCTAATTTGGAGGTGGGCGATGCTTTACTGGTTCAATCCTCCCAAAAGGCTGAAGTCAAATCAATTTCCCAAACATTGATTGAGTACCTACTTGGCCTGGAGACACAAAGATAAATTGTTTTAGTCTCAGACATGTTCATTCCAACTATTCAGCATTTCCCTTATCTAAAGATCCTTTAATTTATTCTGGTTATATTAGCTAATTAATTAACTTTTGGCATATGGATATCCTCATTACGAAAATAGATGCCACTGGGTAAAGGATGATCATTAACAAAATGATTTGTGTTTACTTTAGGTGGCTTTTTAAATAGCTACCCGAGGGCAGTTTTCCATAAATAAAAGAGGGAAAATAAAGGTATCATTTTCTATGGTATAATCCTTTATTTAAAGCACATTTGGAAAGAGGGTATTATCTGCTGGACTTAAGTTTGGCCATCAACAACCTTGACCATCTTAGGACTTTATGGAGTACCCGTAAAGCCGGCATGACTCAGCAAATTCAGGAACCATGACCCAATGCATGGGGTCACAAGCACGTAGATCTAGCTAGAGTGGTTTAGCTCTGCTTGGCAGAACCATACTGTTTACACTTGTTTGGTTGAGGTACACCAGGAAGTGAAAAGGCTCACTTTCACATCCTGAAGGTGTCTGGTTCAGTTCCGTAACAGGGAACGCCAGAGCCTTTGCTTCATTTCATTCTAACCTACGTCACCCCAGAGGAAATTCCATGTCTGTGCTTGTCAATAACCTCTCTGGATTATCAAAATTTAAACAGTTCACTGCGCATGAGGCATGTTCACTGCAACATTCTCTTGCAAGGTATTTTCCCAAGTCCTTTCCCAATCACAATCCGGATTGTGACACTGGGGATTAGCTCTTCAGGACAGGACTGTTTATAGTCTTCATCCTTCAAAACACATGCTGAAGTCTCTTGTCTCCAGATTTCATGCCCTTCTAGGGTCCAGAGTCCTGGAAGCATTTTGCCATTGTTTTCAGTGTATATCACTAGCCTGGTTATTAGCAACTATTGCATCATGTTGGCAGCTGGGCTATTAACCTCTGAATTCTTTTACTCCAGTGGTGACAGAGAATGTGAGTCAGAGCAGTCACATCTGTACCCTGCTCCCAGATGACAACTATATTTGAAATTTCCCAAGCTCTGAGACACATTTGCTCCACTCCTCTATGTTCCCATTTCAAGAAGAAAATACCATGCCAGCCCAAACAGAAGATACATGTTAAGGCATTAATGGCAGTTCTAGAGCTAGGATACTGTCTTCCTACATCATAATCTTGCTCTTAACAAATGGCATCCATTTCAATAACTGGTAGAGAAATTGGAAGATTGAGAAGTATCATCAAATACCTATGGGCAGTATGTAGAGAGGGAAATATCTCTAGAGGGAAGAGTTTGAACTAATGAATTATGTTTACAAGATCACCACTTCTGAATTTCTCACCCAAAACAGTATCTCGAGATAGTGATTATGCAGTCCTTTGGAAATACTCCAGCAAAAAGTTCATCTCAAGGGTTTTGCAGAAACCATTCCTCCATTGAGATGGGAGGAGGGATTGACCTAGAGGGTTTCCAAGGTTTTTTTCCAAATTTATGACTATGTTACCAATTTTTATTGACTTTCACGCATTCTGTTTCCTGGCAGGCCTTGCCAAGAGCACAGTGGCGTCCAGCCTAGAACTGGCTGCCATATCCCACTTGTTCAGAGAGTGTCTGACACAGAGTGTCTGAGATTTGAGCCAATAGAGACAGTCATGACATCTGTAAGATGATGCGATCTGCAGAGTTTATCTATTGCAAGTTACATCACTTTGAGGAGGAAGAAACCGAGGCTCAGAAAGATGACATCAAGGGCTGAATGCCAGACAACAGTCAGTAGCATTGTTCAGACTACAAGTCTTAGCTCCTGACACAAAGACCAGCAATCCTTCCGTTTCATTCATGGAGCTGGTATTGTGTAAGCATCTGCCCCAGGGTTATCACCTATGTGCTGGAGAGCCAAGCAAGAGGGCACACACAGTGAAGCAAGTCCCTTTCATGTGAGCCTTTAGGAGACACACAAGATTTCTGAGTGAATAAAATAGCTGCACTTAGTGAAATGATTTTATTCATAGTCATTAAAATATGTAACTTCCCCCCTTTTGTTACAGGGGTGTACAGAATGAACAAATGTGTTTATGGGGTTGTAATGATGGGAGCCCCCACGTGCTTTCATTGATTTTATGTTTTATGTTAAAACGTCAAAACCCCAAGGTAAACTGCAGACTGTGTTGTCAGATACATACTTAATGGGTCTGCAACCCAAGTCTAGAGGCACTACTACATGAATTCCCACCCACCTCTGTCAATGAAATTTTATGTGATAATGTACCTTATAGATGTAACTTAATAAACTGGCTTTGAAAACCACAGAAGTTTATCAATTCTTTTGCTAAATCTATTCAATTTTTTTCTTTCTCAATTACAGTCTTAAGGTAATCTCCTAGGTTTGAAAAATGCATCTACTCCTCCGTGTCTTTTAATGAGCAAATCTTGTAACGAATTGACTGTGAAACTCTACAGATGGTGTTCCTCTTGTCAGATGGGGGGAAAGGAGCAGAGTTCATCTACTAAATTATTTTTATGAACTGGGAGGCTCTGTGGTTTTCAGTGACTTAACCTCTTATCAAACAACCTGAAAAAAGAAAAGGAGACTCACAGGCACCATCTTAGTCTGTCATGTGGCCAGAAGTGGAGCACTGCATCTTGCTGCCTCTTTCAAAAACAGCAGCCAGCAGGAGTCAACAGGGTCACCTCATCTGTCTCTCCCCACTGTCCAGAGCAATGGCCAAAGTCACCACTGACGCTCAGGCATATTACATTGGGACCATATCAAACTGCCATTTCTGTGCGTCAAAAATGGTGACATAATTTCATTTGTTTCCATCTAATAGTTGGAGGTAAAATCAGACATGAACTAAGAGGAGACAAGGTTCTGTTCCAAAACATCAGTCTCAAAACTTTCCCTCCCAGTGGGAAACTGGAAATGAATGTATGGATGTCCTTCTGAAATTCACGCATCGTACTTACTCCTACTGCTAAGTAAGAACATTTTACACTTGTGGCCTGAAACAAATGACTCGCCCAATTTATTAGAAGCCAAATGTCTACAAAAGTCATTATGCAGCTCTTCCAAAAAATTACTGATCACTGAATCTAGCACACCAAAGACACCTTTTTCTATCCATTCTCAAAAGGATTCTCCATCCCTGCAAACTTTGGGCAAGGAGAAAAACTAACCAACTGTCTCTCCTGATGTTTGTCCAGGTGTCCACAGTGTCCAATCACCCAATCAGAGCCCAGCTAACATTCAGTCCGAACACCCACGGTGGTGTTTCTTCTGATTTGCTAGACCCAACTGGCTGATGCTTATGCCACACTGATTGTTAGACAGTTTGATTACATGACTTCCACTTACCCGCACAAATACCAAAATAACAACAACAAACAAGAGTATTAATATCCCAGGAGAAATGTAGAAAACACAGTGGGTCCAGGATGGACAGACCTGTGCTCCAAGCCCAGATCTGCCAGCTGGCAAATTCCAAAGCCTTGGGCCAACCACTTCACTCCTGGAGATTCCTCCCTCAACAAGCAGGAGCAAAGGAGAAAATGAGCTAAAGTCCATTCCATCTGTAGTTCAAAAACAGATCTCAATAATTCTCTATTTATAAGTGCTTGATTTTCAAATGAGCTTCCCTTTTTCAAGTATGTGGTGGGACAAAAAAGAAAGCAAAATTTCCAGTGTAGGTTATGCTGCAAAGCCATCCAATCGGCACTGGGGACTTTTCACCCCTTCAGTGCAAGAAACAGAAGGTAACTGGAACCAGGCTCCGTGAGTGTTATTCCAGTGTGACAACACTCTTTGTTCTCCTTCCGTTCATCTGCACACCCCCTTTCTGATGGGCATGGTGGCTCCTCTCCAGTCCACACAAGCAGGGCGTGGTCCCCTCCTCGGTGGGTGCTGAGATTTAGCACCAGTACCTGGATCAGGCTCCTAGGGTTTTACCTCCGGTCAGGCACTGAGTTCCTCTTCTTGCACAATACAGAGTGACAAAACCACTTCCCAATGAGAGAAGAAGGCCTAAGCGATTAAGTCAACTTGGCCAAAATTATTAGCTAAGCCGGATCTGAGTCTAGAAAAGCAAGAGTGTCCAACTTTCAGAGCTGTTAGCTGTCAATAACATTAACTAACAATTACTGGAATATTTGAGCAACAAGCACTTCACCTACATCATCTCATTTAATGTTCAACCAAAGTCTAAGTTCCAAGTCAGTAAAACACATTCCACCCAGAGACTGGCATTCCCAGGATGAACTCTAAATCTTCAAGGATAACTGGGTCTCCTATACAGCGCAAAAGAAAAACCATGGATTAAACAACCACTCTAACCCCAGTGGGGATGCAAGGAAGCTGTCCCTTCCTGAATGCCAGGTTCCACTTGATCCCCCATTCCTACTAATAGTAACACTGCCAGCACCCCCATCCTGTTAGACCAACTTTACCCAAGCCAGAGTGCCACACCCAGCCCACCCTCCCAGCCACAGGATCTCTGAGGCCGCTTCTCCACTGGCCCCTGAGTCCTCCGCAGTGTCATCACACCAGCAGCATGGCCTTGGAGCACCATTGTTCCTTTGTCTATATTCTCTATTCTGCTTTTGACAACCACAAAGGACTCGACACTGACCGTGTGCCAAGCACCATGGAAAGCATGTTACGAACACAATTTCCTTTCAGCACCAAGAACTCTGGAGAGTAGGCACTGTTACCACCATGGCTATTTTAGAGATGAGGAATCTTAAGTTCAGAGAGGCACATGGCTTGCTCAAAGCCACACAACCAGTGATTGAGTCTGGATTTGGATGCGTCAGTCTAATTCCAACACTGCATCACTGTCTTATTCTGCTTCTCAGCTTCACCCACACCATGTGGTCTTAGGAAAGTCATGCAAAGACTTTGGATTTCAATGAGCTCTCTAAGTCCATTGCCAGTCCTAATGTTCTAGGATACCAGCTGACAATAACAGAACTATCATCATTCCCACATTGCAAGTAAGTACTGTCAAGACCTGCCTTTTAAGGGGACATCCTAGAGTCCTCTCTTCTCTAGGCTGTGCATTCATCCCAGATAACCACAGTGCACCCTCATCAAGGTCCTTCCTGGTGAATCCTCCCTGGAGTTGTTCCCAAACCAAATTTCTTAACTGGCTCCATGTTCAGCTCATCTTTTCAGAATAGTTCAATTTTGACTGCACACTGGCAAGAGCTAGAAATGGAGAAGTTTAAAAACCCGGTGCTCAGGCCATACTCCAGACTAACTATGTCAGAATCTCTAATACTAGCAGACAGACAGCTAGATTTAAAAAAAATAAACACAATGTACAACCAGAGTTGAGAAGCAGAATTTTCAAAATACTGAAGCAGCTCCTGAACTTGACTTCCAAGGTCCTTCATGACTCAGGTCCCATCAGTCTCTCTGCCTCAGCTAACGTCCCCTTCCCTTAATGTCCCACGCCACACTGCGGTGGTGTGCAAATAAATATTCAGCAACTATCTCTCCAAATAAAGTTCACTTGCCAATATGCATGAGGTAAATATTCCCACCATGACCAATTTCAAGCCACCACTGCACTGCCACTGAAGTGGGGAGAGCTGGGAAGAGGAGTGTAGTAGCACACCGTTCTGCACTATTTCCACCACACAGGTATGACAGAAATAGCCTCAAGGATACATGTAGAAATAATAAGGAATTGGTAAGTTTTGAGTACTTATTGCTTTTGTTTTAATTTATTTAACTGTAAGTTCATATAATTTGATGTTAAACTGTGGCCATGTGTCATAATCGGCTCACAAGATTAAGTAGACTTAACCTGCAGCTCTCTAGAGGTGTTGCGTACCTGCTCCAGCAGGTTCAGTGCTGCTCTTTCACATCCCGTGGCCTACTTCTCACTCTGGGAAGAGAGCCGGCCCTCCGCTCACCGGGCTCAGGTGTCACTTCCTCCCTGGCACCTTCTCTGAATGGCCCATGCAGGGGCCTCCAAGGACAACACCATCCTCCCCACATCTCAGGCTCATTGCTCTGTCTTTCCCCATTAGGTGGTTTCCCGTTCATTCTTGGGAACTATCATCAAGTGGACTCTAACTAGTATTTGTGGAGCAAACCATTAAAGACTGTTCTAAATTAGCATTGGAATTCCAATTAGAGATTAGTGACCATTTTATTATTTATATCCAATCATAAAATATTACAGGCTCTCTACTATCTATCTAGTCCTTGAGGACCCCTCTCTTAAGTCAAAAAAGGCTTTAAGTGGGAGCTGGAAGCAGGTTGGGGGAAGAAGTGGGGGCAGAAGTGGGGGCAGGTTCCAAACAAAATCTCTAAAACAGGTTTTTAATCATTTATGTTTCTGTAAAAATGTTATTCGGATGCAACCCACATCCACTCTATCTAGCAAGAGGAGGGGAGAGGAGGGGAGGGGAGGGGAGGGGAGGGGAGGGGAAGGGAGGGGAGAGGAGGGGAGGGGAGGGGAGAAAGCTAGACCAAGCAAGCAGCTCATCCCAGAGCTTTTCTGGGGTTGACTCAGAACTAACTGGGTGAGAGAACCTCTGAGCACATGCCAGAGGTTGGGGGCCACTTCTCATTTAGTCAAGCTTCATTCAGTTCTTACAAAGATCTTATCAACTGGGAATTGTAACCTCCATTCTATAGCTGAGTAAAATGAGGTTTGAATGGGTTGCTGAGATTCTCTGAAAGTCCCAAAGGCAATCCTGAATCTGTGTTTCCTGGGTTGCAGTCCCGACAAAACCCCTATTTTGCCTCAACCAGGTCTCATGCACTCTAGCTTAACAACAGAAAGGGCAGGAATGAAGAGGAGGGGAGGGAAAGAAGGCAAGGAAAGGATTGACCATTTCTGAGAACCTCCTCTGAGGGAGACCCACATGCTTCACCCTTGTTAACTCGGTTAACCCCACCGAGAAGGTGGGTATTCTCATTTCCATGTCTATGTGAAGAAACTGAGGCACAGATAGCTTAGTAAAACTGACAATTGCTGCCCATCCAATAACGACAGATCTCAGCTTTAGAGGTTCGAATTTCTGATCAGACACAATTATCTAATACTTGTCCCCCCACAACCACGCCCAGAAAGTGGTCTAAACAGAAGTCAGTATCTCAGCATCGACTTAAGAGAACATGAGTCCATAAGCAGTTGCCCAACAGGGCCAGGGTAATGTAAGCATCATACACGAAGACAGGAAAGTAGCCCCTGATTGCATCAGACAGATGCTCTAAGCGTGCTCAGAGGCTTGGTTAAATGAAGAAGGAAGCTAAGAAAGAGTACTGAAAATCACTGGACATTTCTCTGTGTTTCCCCTGTCCCCCCAAAGTGAATCCTGAAAGGTTAGATCAGGTTTCATCTAACCTGTGTGGGCGTCAACTTCATAAAGAAGGGAAGAAGTTGTCACAGAGAACTTAAGCCTTCCTCCCAAAAAAGATATGCTGTGTGAACTCTCAGCCCCAATTCAGAACCACAGAGAGAGAAAAAAATGAAGACCCACACAATACAGCATAGAAAAGTCCAGACTACTAGAAATGGAACTATCATATGATCCGGCAATCCCGCTCCTAGGAATCTACACAAAGGACACAAAAATACTGATCCGAAAGAGCACCTGTACTCCTATGTTTATCGCAGCACTATTTGTAATTGCTAAGACCTGGAAACAACCCAAAAGCCCAAAAGTAGATGACTGGATCAAGAAGATGTGGTGCATATACACAATGAAATATTATTCAGCAATCAAAAATGAGAAACTAGGGGCATTTATAGAAACATGGATGGAACTAGAAGGAATTATACTGAGTGAAACAAGTCAGAAGGCAAGAGAAAAATATTGGATGGCTTCACTATTAGGAGGAATATGAAAGAACAACAACAACAATAAAAAATAAGCTCAAGGAATTGGGCAATTATAACCAAAAGTAAACAAAAAAACTCAACAAGACCAAAAAGCCAGGATAAACCAAAGGGACCATGGTGGGGGAGGGGATGGGAGGAGGGCAAAGACGGGGAAGAGGCCAGAGGGTACACAAGGGACTGAGGTGATGGTGCACTGGTGAAATGGTGGTGGGTACTCCCTGGGGACTACAAATGATGTCAATTAATTTAAAAAAAAAAAAGAAAAAAAACTGCATGAAGGATAGTGGAAAGACTATTATGCATACAATATCTTTTAAAAAAAAAGAAAGAAAAGTCCAGACTAAGAAGTCAAAGACACAGGATCCACATGTTGCTCCACCAAGTACCTTTAGTCAGGTCACATGACAAAAATGATTGTGCATTCATTCAACCGACCTTCATTCAACCCCATTCATCAGCACCTACTTGCAAATACTGCCCAAGCTCTGAGAAAACAAAAATAAAGAATACATTGATAGTTTCAGTTCTAACTATGAAGGAGTCATGGCGAAAGCTGAAAGACTTACCTTCCTGTCATAACAACTATAAAATTGGGTAAAACATATGAAGCAACAGCTCCTGGACTTGAACAACAGATAACATATGGCAAGGAGCTTTGGGGAATGTCTGAGCTGCACTTCATATTTTCTTCCGCTTTCTGCCTGTGTAGATTTCCAGCAGTGGTCCAGGAAAGTAGAGCCCAAAGAGGAAACAGCAGTTTTACAAAGTAAGGAAATAGGTAACAGGTGATGGACTGCTGAGGCAGGTAGAATCTGTGAGGAAGAACGCAGGGAAGGGGACTCTGCTGGGAAGCTACAAGGATCTTCATGCAGGTCCCTTTGGCTGAGTATTAAGCTGTGCAAATGCCGAAGCATCACAGAAAACAGCTACAGGGGCCCAAGAGCTGAAGGGAAATTACAGAAGTCACACACTCTTGGGATAAGATGGAATTCTGAGCAAAATAGAGACAGATGAGGCCCACGTACTGCGCTCAGGGACGGGTCTAAGAGAGAAATATTCCACCATCATTCCGTGTTGCCTTTAGGGTGAATTCCAGGCACACTGCTGCAAGACATGGTGTGGCCCACCTGTGCCTCCCACTACCTTCCCTTCTGCACACTCACCATCCACTTGAGTTACTTGGCTCTGAAGTTTTGCATACTTCTCGCTCTCATTTCAATGTTTAAACACAGCTGCACAAGCACGCATATGCACAGGTGTGCACACACACAAACACATCCATATATACCCCTGCCTCTTTTTACCTAGCTAACTCCTCTTACATCAGGCCCCAGGTTAGTTTCCTAATACCTTTTCCCCCTCACTTGCTGCTGCAGGTTAGAAACATGCTCTGATTGTCCTGCCATGTTTATGTCAACAATGTATAGTAAAATATTTTAAGTCTTAAGTCTATTGCTCTCACTAGACTGTGAGTGCCATGAAAGTAGAGAACATGTCATATTCTTCTTTGAACCTATGCCTCAGCAATGGCACACACCAGGCGGCCATAAATTAAGAGATGAGTCAGGACAGAAACTCAAGATTAACCAGTCCAGTAACCAGAAATTCCAGCATCTGGCCTCCCAGTGAATCTCGGTTTCTCTAAGCACTCACCAATATTGGGAGCAGGTGAATGGCCTAGCCAGTGAAGGCTGTCCAGTCCTGCTCTTGACAGCCAGAATTCAGGCACCTTAGTGTTTCTGGAAGTCAGAATCTTCTGCTCCAACACAGAAAGAAGGGAAAGTCTGCCTCTAATCCTGGTAAAACATGACCAGATCGCCCCCAAACTCCCACCATGTGACCAGCAGACATATGTCCCACACATGAGCCAGGCAGCATGTCCCCAAGTATGACCGGTGATGGTTTCCAGTCAGTCTATGGACTGTGTCAGCAGAATTTCAGACCATCCCAGGTGCTTGATTTCACAGATGATTCCAAAAAGCCTCAAGAAAATGTGGGCCCTTGAGTGTGTTTCTTTAAAGGAAAAATCCATTCTAGCACATTAGAAAGCAAAGCAATCATCTCCAAATGAAGCACCACTGTGACTGTCTTTGAAAAAGCTGATCGAGGTACACATCATGGGAAGCCGTGCTGATCGCAGTTAGGAATACAGGAAGACAAGCTACTAGGGTCCTTAAGTGGCCAAGCAACTTAAGATTTCTAAGTTCTACAGGCTGCATGATGATGAGCAACTACTTTGAGCCACAGCCCTTTTAGCAAAATGAGGACCAGGATTCTTAGGTTACTTAATTTGGTTATCGGAGTAACTGCTCAGCACCCCCTGAATTCTCCTTGAATGCTACCTATTACTAGTATCTTTATCTCAGAATATGATTTCTCTGGACTTAACATGATATAATGTTCTCAAACCCTTCTTCCCATTTGTGAAAAGCATCAAAAAAAGAAAGTCAAAGGTTTCATGAGGGATATTAGCTTACAAATGGTTCATCAGCTTTTATAAGCAAGCTTGCACATTCTTTTCTGTTAACGGGAGCACATTTCTCTATCTTCTGCAGTCGGCCATGCAGACTCAAGGCCATCAAAGCAAATTAATTTAAATGTTACTACAAGGTTGAAACAAGAGTGAGATCATTTGCCAGGTGCTTCTCCAGCCAACATGCTAATTTTGTGGAATCAGTATTAACTGAAGCTGCTGGTGCATCACCAGTCTGCCAAATTTATTCTAATGTGTTTGGAGTGAAAAAGTCAAGACCTGAGGACTACAGGCCTGGAAAGGAGTTATATTATCTGAAGACAACCCTTCAGATGAATGTTTACATAATTAAGTATGTTTACAATGGGAAGCGTATTCAGGAAGTTGTTATTTAATGGGTAGGTGAATAAAGTGAACAATATCAACAGAAGCAAACACTCTAGAAAGTGCTGACATACAGGAATCCAGGAGTCAGGTTTTCTCTTGGTCTTGGAGTCACTGTCTAAACCTAAGCCAGTCCCTTTCTGAGTCTAACTCTTAGCCTTCTTGGCAAAAGAAAAATATCAGATGGTTTCGTTTTTAGGAGGAATGTAAGGGAGCCAAATAAGGGATCGAGGAAAAGAACGATAACAATTTTAAAAATCACAACAAAAACAAAAAGAAAAAGACAAATCAGAGGCACTTTGTGGGGTGGGGGAAGGACAGGGACTGGGATGAGGGCAGAAAGAGCACAAGGGACTGAGGTGATGGTGCACTGGTGAATTGGTGGGAATTCCATGGGGACTAAAATGATGTCAAATATACATAAACAACATAAAAAAAGAAAACAAATCTTAGCCTTCTTACCTACAGGCAGGACTAGAACAGTGATTCTCAAACTGAGTTCCACAGAACCCCCTACACATGGTCACAGAACACTTTCTTGGTACAGGAGGGTAGTCTGTTCTCACTGGACACTGGATACCCTAGCACTGCCTCTCCTGGGACACATCGCTTTGACTTGTATTGGGGCATTCTGTCTAATATCTGATATCAAACAATGTAACGCTTCTTGTTAATGGTTACAGCCTGATGCCTACAGAACATCACTTAGCAAGAGATGACCATGCCACAAAGGTTGATTGAATCAGCGAGCTGAGCACATTGGTCTCAGTGCACTGTCTGCATGAAACCTGCAGGTCCTCCCTGTGGTAAGTTGTGAATGTAAGGAAAATTCCCTCCTGAAATTCACTGGGGTATTTTAACCGGCAGTGGAAATCCTAGTTACTCAGTTCACAATGCTTAATGAAGATGCTTTTGGTTTATCCAATTAAAAACATTTTTCTTTCAGCCTTGCTGATTTAATAGCCTTAAACTCTGAGAAGTTGGAATAAAAAAGAAAACTGCTCCCTTATAGCATTCTTTTTAGTCAAAAGAGAATGATTTCATTCTGTGATCTACATTTCTCACGGTTGCATTTATGGTACAAGGTGATGAATTCCATGATTGTACAGCTTCAAAGTAATAATTATCCTGTGGGCATCTGATGTTCTCCAAGACATATTCCATATGTAGATTGCACAATGCAAACTCAGCAATTTGCTGAAGTTCAAAAGACAATGTATAGAACTGTGGTTTCAACATGTTAATAGCAGAGCCTTTAATTTCCATGAAATTTATGAAGCTTTGAAAACAAAGCAGCTGGTGGGCAAGATCCCCAGCTACTACAGCTCACTGTCTGTGACAAAATCAGTACGTTAGACTGTGTGGGATTCTGCTTGTTGCTCTACCAGGTGAACAGGCATGATGCTGCCGGACCTCTACAAGGTCTCTTCTCAAGCTTCCTTTAAGAATGTCAACTGGGGGCCTCCCTGGTGTCAAAAGGGGTTAAGTTACAGCACTGTGAAGCATCCACAGCCACTGCAGCATGAGTTTGATCCCTGGCCAGAGAGGTGACCCACATGGTGCCGAAGACCTCTCCTGTCTCACCCCCCTGCTCCCCTCAGCAGTGTATTTCAGTAGATCCACCTGTTCTGTTCCCACTCTGTCTCTGGTGAATCCTCTCACCCCCACACCTCTGGCCTGCACCCCAGCTCTTGTATGCATAAATAAATCTTTAAAAAAAAGAATGTCAACTGCAAGCAACAGGTCCAGTAAGTGGAGGACAATGTAGCTCGAAGATAGCACATGCTGCACATGCAGCACATGCTGACAGTCACTCCCCAAAGCTGTGACTTCTAGAGAGTTTTCACTGGTTGACTTTTAAATCTCATCCTGGTTAGGATGGGATTCCACTGTACAAAGATAGATAAGAGGACTCCTGATCGGATTAAGTAATGGGGAAGAAACTCCAAGAGCTTCTCTCTCTTCTTGCCTGACCTGCCTCTTCACTTGCCTAGAGAACAAGTCCAGGGTCACGTGTGTAACATGAATGTAAGGGGTGGTACCTGCCACTGTGGTAGCTGCCTGAGATCACATGATGAACAAGTCTGACTTGTAGCCAGTGCTTCGTGATAGTATGTCAAGTTGCTGAGGAAGGGCTGAGGGCGGATTTTAAAGGATACGGCAGAAAGGATATGTTGAGATAAAAAGAACAGGCATTAGGAGTGGACACTTAGGGGAGAAGGTGAATTTATTGTGTAGAGACAGTGGCACAGAACATCAATGACAGAGAAGACCAAAGCAGCTGGGAGCTCACCCGTGCTTTCCATCTTTAATAGCATTTACTAGCTCTGGTTCAAAGAGAGGATACAAAAATGGGGAAATGAAATGTGCCCAGTATCGCCTAATGCCAAACATTACTAAGAGTATGGGGACACCATAGTGGATCTCAAGGAGATATTATAATAGGAAAACTGGTAGTAAATCAACCACTACACAGAGTACTAAAATGTGATGATGAAATCAGGAGTGAATCAGGTAGGCATAAAGGAACCAACAGCAGCTGATTAAAAGAAACAATTTCAGACACAGAAAATAAGTAGTACAAAGGCCTTAAAGTAAGATGAGCTGACGTGTTCCAAAAACCAACAAGAAAGCCAGAGCAGCCCAAAATGAAAGGCAGAGGCAATGTGGAGGAAGATGAAGTCAAGAAGAAAGCTAGGGGAAAGTTCTGTCTAAAGAGAGTTGGGTTTTACTCTCCAGGCGATCAGAATCAGGAAGCGACACAAGTCAGAGTAATATTTTCAAAGAACAATATGCCTGCAACTTAGAGAATAGATTTTAGACTAGAAAGGACACCAGTTAGGTGACCACTTGGATAAGCCGAGACAAGAGAAAATGGAGCTACCATCTACAGATATAGGTTCAAGAGGAACAGATTAGTTTGGATTATAGTTTTCAGACAGATCCTGTATGATTTAATGTTAGGCTGAATGTGGGACTGAGGGGGATAGAGGAGCCAAGGTTAACACCTCGTTTCCAGGACTTTAGCATTTCGGTGTCTGCTGTCATTTAGCAATGTCAAGTCAACTGATGGGGATGGTCTTAAATATGGGGAGAATCCAGAGTTATACTCTAAGTTTTGGAATGCCTGCTGAACAGATGTCAGATAAGACGAGCAACATAAATCTACAGCCCCAGGGAGCAGTCAACACTAATGAGGATATTTGGGAACCAATAGGACAGAGATATTTTTAAAGTCATGGGGCTGAGAGAGGTTAACTTAAAGACTGTACAAATACAGATGAAGAAAGAAGCCAAGACCATCCTGAGAACGCTCAAGATTTACAGGCTGCCTAAGAGAAAAGGCAAGGGAAACTGAAAAATATGTATCACTTAAGTATCTCTTAAATAAGTATCTGGTAGTGATACTTATCAGGAAAAAACTAGGAGAGTGGAAGGTCATAGAGGCCAAGGAAAAAAACATGCCAAGAAGTGATACTGCTGGGAAGCCACACAAGATCTGACCCAAGCACTCAACTACATGAACATCAGAGTCTCAGTGTGGTGATAGAAGATCTGTTTGAGTTATCTGTCACTGAGTAAGAAATCACCAAGTACATAATGCTTGAAAAGAATAAGTTATTATTTCTCACAATTCTATGGATTGAATGGGCAGTTCCTCTGCTCTGTGTGGTATCAGGTGGTGAGCTGGGATTGTATTACTCATTTGGAATCAATCAAGTTTGGAACATCCAGCATGACTCACTCAATAGCTAGAATTTGATGTTGGCTGTCAGTTGGGTGTTACCCTGGCTGTGGACCAAAATAGTTATATGTGGCCTCTCCACAAGGCTTGGGTTTCTTGTGGCATTTGAGTTCTAAGAAGTAGCTCTGAGTAGTAAAGATTGGTTCATGAGATCTACCTGGGCAGAATGTGCTAACTTCAGAAGTCATGGAGCACTGCTTCTACCACATCCTATTAATAAATCCCGAATAATGGAAGGTGAAAGAGACTTCACTTCTCAATAGGAGATTAGCAAAGAAACATTAATCTTCTACACAACCATATTATGATGGAAGTGAGTTGAAAGGAGAATTTGATGTGAAGAATGGAAGAGACAATGCACTGGCAAGTCATAAAAGCAAGCACTCAAGCTCAAACCTTGACTTTAAAAAAAAAGACCAAAAAAAAAAAAAGCCTCATTCATTCTGATTCTACCAGAAATTCTGCCATGCTTAACTTCTAATTTCTAAATCTACCAAAACTGAGAAATATCAAATAGGGGCAAACAAAAAACAAAATAGTGAATGTACTAGAAGAAAATATGAATAAAGTTGTTAAGCATATAAAGGTGAAGATCTTCCTAAGAACTACAAAGAAGATATTTTTCAAAAGACTTTTAATGAGAACTCAATCTAAGAAAGTAATATCGCTTTGAAAATTATAGTATCAAGGATATTTTTAAAAATTATACTTACCAACATTTTTTTAAAGATTTATTTATGCATGCAAGAGCTGAGGTACAGGCCAGAGTCACAGGAGGTGAGAGGATTCACCAGACAGAGTGGGGAGCAGAACAGGCAGACTGACTGAAACACACTGCTGAGGGGAGCAGCAGGCAAGGCAGGAGAGGTCTGCTATGCCATGTGGGTCCCTTCCCTGGCCAGCGGCAGGGATCGAACTGGTGCTAAGTGGCTGCAGTTTGCTTCAGAGTGCGTTGCTTAACCCACTGCGCCACCAGGGAGCACCACCCCCAACATATTTTTTGCAAGATGTTTGGTAATAAAAGACTTTCAAGCATAAAACATTAGAATCCTTTTTATGAATTCAAAGAGAAAAAGGAATTACATAACAATTCCTAATTAGAGGTTACTGATGTATTTTAAACTAGAAGAAAATAAGGATGGAATCAATGAAACTATTTTATTCACATTTTAGGCTTTGGACATGTTCAAAAGTAGAAAATAGGGCTCTTAATAGGGGTTAAGTTTCAATGCTATCACGCTATCCCCAGCCACCGTGGTATGACACAGCAGACCTCTCCTGTACCTCCCACTGCTCCCCTCAGCAGTGTATTTCAGTAGATCTACCTGTTCTGCTCCCCACTCTGTCTCTGGTGAATTCTCTTACCCACCACACCACTGGCCTGTACCCCAACTCTTGTATGCATAAATAAATAAAATCTTTTTTAAAAAGTATAAAGTAGGGGCCTCCCTGGTGGTGCAACGGGTTGAGTCCCGGGCAGGGAGGGGACCCACATGGCCCAGCAGACCTCTCCTGCCTGACCCACTACTCCCCTCAGCAGTGTATTTCAGTAGATCGGTCTGTTCTGCTCCCCACTCTGTCTGGTGAATCCTTTCATCTCCCACAACACTGGCCTGGACCCCAGCTCTTGTATATTGTATGCATAAATAATTAAATCTTTTAAAATATTTTTAAGTATAAAGTTTATATTTTTAAACATTGTTACAAAATTTATAATACAAAGGAAACTAAATCCTTCGCCTTGATATCCAACACAAAGGTATATGGTAGGTTTTAGATGTAAACTTTAAAATGTGAGGGTTTTCTAAAGTCATTTTAGTGACAGATAAGAGCAAAAATTGGGGACCACTGGTCTAAGGAGGGAAAGAATGGTGAAAATGGAAAGGACATAGGTTAGGCCTCCAGGAGCATCATTATTCAAGGATCCTTTTATCTACACCAGCGTAACAAAGAAAGTAACCAAGAAAAGGCTTGTTAAATGTCATTTTGGAGATTCTCTCTATGAAATTGGAGATTAGGGGCATTTATGAGACTGCAATGAGGGTGGGAGGGGATGTCCCAAAGAAATATAAAAGATATTAAGTAGATTTAAAATGTCTATAAATCAAAAAACTAGGATTAAAAAAATCAAACTAAAACCTTGTTAATAAAATTATAATAAGAAAAACAAACACCCAGTTGGAAAATATGCAAAAGATAAATATGTAAATGGTAGAAACCAAATAGTCAATAAAGAAATTTCAAAAAATTAAACTTACTGGCCATCAAAGAATGTAAAATAAAATGCAGAGATAGCATTTTATTTTTAAGCAAACACCCATAGTAAGCAAGGTTCCAGGAAAATGGTATTTCCACATGTTGTTAGAGAAAGCATAAATTAGAATATGCCTTTCAGGAGGAAAATTCAGCATTACTAATTAAAAATTCCAGCTGTTTCACTGCTCTACAAACCCACCTGTTCTTTTCCATCATCAGGACTTTGCTAGACTCCTTCCCTCTCTCTGAGTTTCCTAACACCAACACCCCCTTGGTAGGAAATTCCTATTTGTCATTCAAAACCCTGCTCAGGCACTAATTCCTTCAGCAGGCTTCTCTTCAACCCGCCTCCCCCCAGAGGCGAGAACAATCCCACTCTCCATGCCCCTCTCAAGTTGCTGTCATGCTGTGCCATAACTGTTCAGATGGGTAATTGTCAGTAAGTCACTTAAATGACTCGATTTCTTCATCTGGGACTGCAGATAGTAACAGCTATTCTGCAGAACTGCTGGAAGGAAAAGGAGACGCTCTATGAGGAGGGAACAAGAAAGGAAAGGTGAGAATCTGTGACATCAGTATTCCCCACTGCACACACCCAGACCCCCTCTCGGTACTTCTGGCTCCTATGCCCTCACTCCTTCGCTTCTCACTGATGTTCTCACTAAATATCAAACTCATTCAGCGCCTGGTACCTGAGATAATGAGAACTAGATATTTTGTAAACTAGATCCCAAGGAAAACAGGATGCTATTTCTACTGCCAGCCCAATATGACCTGGTAGCTAACCTGCAGGTGAAAATAAGCTGTTTTAGACCAATCACTCTCATTCAAAGAGAAAAAAACAAGTAGCTAGCATAATTTAAAGTGTGGTAGTCAAATCCCGTAGTTATGTCTTTAACTTGAATGAGGATGCTTTCAAAATGCGATGGTATATTGTGGAATTCATTTGAATTAATGTAACAATTAAAGAAAGATATTATGTACCCTAGATTAAAGAAAGATATTATGTTAAAGAAAGATATTATGTACCCTAGATACCAGGCTAACCATCACTTCAAGGAGCCTATGCCCAGTGTATAAGACAGACAGGGAACCAGATGGTTACAGGAAAGGAAGGAGTGAAAGACACTTCACTTCCAAGGGCATTAGAAGATAACTCCTCCCAGGATGAAGAAGAGTTAGTTTGGCACAGATTTATAAGGACAGGAGAGAGCACAAGAAAGGCCTAGAGGCACAGGACAGTCTGTTGTGTTTAGGAAACCAAAGGGGATTAAAAATGACTAAGAGCACAGGAAGTGGAAGAAAGTCAAGGGGTACGAAGATGAGGCTGAAGATGGAGTCAGAGAAGAGCTATACTGTAGGCTGTGTTAATGATTTTGGACTCTCTAGAGGGTCTAGGAGAGCCATGAGCAAACTCAAAACAGGGGAAAAACTTGATACCATTTCTAGGTTAGAAAGATGATTCTGGCTGCACTCAGGAGAGAGAATTATTTGAGCAAGATTAGAATCAGTAGAATATACTGGGAGGTTGTTGCTGTCATCCAGAAGAAAGGTGGCAGTGGCCTGAACTAACACATTGGCAGAGAAGTGGAGCGGTGAGTGAAGACCATAGATACGATGACGGCATATTCAGCAGCCCTTCACAACTGATAGAATGTAGTGACAGATGGAAAAGAAAGTGTGGATACCACACCCAGGTCTCTGCTTTGATTGCTACATGCTTCACAGTGCTACTCCCAAAGCGGGATGACCCCAGGGGAAAACAGGTTTGAAGCAGGAAGAAGGAAGGTGTATCACTTGCAACAACCCTGTAAGATAATACTCTCCCCATCTCATAACTGGAAAGACACTAACAGAGGATAAGAAGTTGTAAAGTCAGGAAGAAGTGAGGCTGGAAGAGAACTGCTCTTGACTATAGGAACCTCTAGGAACAAGGGAACCCCCAAAAGCCAAATTCCCAAGAATAACTTGGGCTGATCATTTTTAGTATCACACTGGAAGTTCACATTTCCTACTTAGGGGAACAGAGGAAGAAAATCCAAGAGATAGCACCTATAGTCATTTCTGTTCATCTCAAATTCCCCACCAGACAGGGTTAAAGCCCACACTTCCTCTATCTTCACTGCACGACTTGCCAGCCCTTTATCCATGGTTAAAGTGGTTCCTGTATAGAGAGATAACATCCAAAAAAAAAAAGGGTAGCATTTCCTCATGTTGGAAAATTGTCCCATTGTCCCCACCTACTCCCAGGCTCCCCTTACACAACCATGATTCCTTGACCACTACGGTCTTGGTTTCAGAGAAATGTCCACTCCCTTCTCTGTTTCAAGCAACTGTGCACAAAGTAGCATGTTGCCACAGTTTCTAAGCCACTTCTCTCTGCTCAGAGATGGGCCTAGTTCAACACATACTATCTGATGTCAGTAAATTCTGAACTTTTGGAGTACGCAGATCTCAACCCTCTCCCCTTCTCAGCAAAGGTAATCAACCACCAGCTGCCTCTATGGAGTCATCATGTCTAGCACCCAGGATGGAGATGACTCATGACAAGCCAGGGAAGCTTTGTATAGAAGAGCCAAATTCAAGGCATAAATTCAAAATATAAAGAAACTAAATATATATGGGCATCTACTACATGCCACGTACTAAGTTAATACTATCCACTTCACACCTTATTCAATAATCCCAAAGGCCATGAAATAGAAATTATTTCCCACATTTTAAAAAAGAAAGACAGAAAGAAATTATTTCCCACATTTTATATACAGTGGGAGGAAAAAACTCAATGTAGCAAAAACTAGCAAACATTAAATAAGATCATTTCCTCTTCTCCCTAATCTTATATGTAGATTACATTTCCCAAATGTAGGTATAGCTATGGACATGAATCCTGACAAACAGAAGTTACATGTACCAGTTCTCTATGTCATACCCAGGATAATTCTGGAAACCATATTTTGAAGATGACAGATGTTTTTGGCTTGAGTTCTTGAATTACTGGATCGAACAGAGGGCCTCTCACTGGGCTTTAAGAAAGTGAGAAATAAAATCTCATTGCAGTAAGCCACCCAGTTTAGGTATTTATCCATTACTAAAGCTAACATTAATTAATGAATACATGCTTCAGAGACATCAAACTGTTTACACAAAACCAATCAACTTGTTATGGCAGAGAACAGTTCAACTTCCATCTGCCTTATTCTAACACATTTTACCTACAGGTCTGGGTGATCCAGGTAGATTCCCTGGATGAGGTCTAGCTTCATCATGGCGACCGCAAATAAGATTTTTAAAAACAGAAAGAGGGATGGCAGTGAAAAGAGTCAGAAAAGAAAAATACAAAGTATTCTTCAGGAAGATCGCTGGAATAAAGATACTATGCAGGAGAACTGCAGGACAGAGAACTGGACATGGGATTAAGCTGGATCAGTCAGAACAAGCCGAGTTACACTGCATTAACGCCATCAAAATCTCAGCAGCTTAACACAACCAGGGTTTATTTTGGCTCATTCTACATGCCCAGTGATAATCCCCAAAAGTTTCACATATATCACTTCTGGTCCTATTTCTTTGGTCAGAGAAAGTAATTATCATCACCTCAAACTCAAAGTTGAAGGAAGTATAATTTGACAATATGCTCAACAGCAAAGAACTACAAAAAGTGATAAGCAGCTACTACAGGGTTAAAATGGGAGGGTCCCATTTATCAGAGCAAAGAAATACATGTCCCTCTGGCAAGTAGTTTTAATAAAGAATTAACCACATAGCTCTTAGCCAAAGCAGGAATTCTTATTTTTGCCAAAATAACAGAATTATAGACTGAAAGAGTGTACAGAATTTTTGCAAAGATAGTTTGGACACATACGAGAAATATTAGTGATGTGCATACCTCTTGTCCCTCAAATTCCTTTTAATACAGAACTGCATAAGATTTAAGATATTTCTGGAGTCAGACATAGCTGAACTCAAATCCAGACTCTGTCACTCACCAAGTGTGTGACTGATATTGAACAAGTGACCAATCTCCGTTAACCTGGTTTTCTCATCTATAATTTGAGAATGATGCTTGTGGTTATTTCATCAACTTGCTGGGAGGGTTAGATGAAGATTTTATGTTTAACACATTTAAAAACACATGTCAAATTCTTTAAAAAAAAAAGCTGGGCTTAAATGTTCAGAATTCACAAAGGTATGTACATTTATTATGGAACTGTAATAGGAGAAAATGTGAAATGCTAATGTTCTATCAATGTAAAAATTAGTACTTGCATAAGAAAGACAGAAAGGAAAATTATCAAATAGTTATTTTAATAAGATGGAATCATATCTATGACAGCGTCACATATATTGACCTGCAAAGATACCCAGAATATATTGCGGAATTGGGAAGATATGGCAACATAAAATATACAAACTGAAACAAAGAGTGAAAAAAGAGTGGAGGGGATAAAGCTCAGTCAGGAAAGCCAAGGCTCAGAGAATCAAGTCCAAGGTCATGGATACAACAATCTAGCAAGCTGCTGTGCTATGTGCTTCTTGGTGTAAGAGAAAGAAAATCCCACACAACGGATGCCAAAGGTTGTCAAAAGGAATTTTGAGCAGAATTTCTTTTTTTGAATTCAAAATGAAAACCTGCAGATATTTGGTTTGGGGAATTATTGTATTTCTGCCTTCATTTTGTTGGTGGTGACAGCAGTGCCGATATAATCACAGCCTCACTGGATTAAACAGCAGTGTCCACTCTACATTGGTTTGATATATTCTCATGTTTTTCCTCCCTCCATATTTTCTCCTGAATTATAGACCAACTGCAGTTCTTATTCAATCAACCATTGTACCTACCTAGTTCAGTCAAGAATATTTGAAATATATGAGTAAAGAAATACACGAGACTCCCTGGTGGCACAAGTCTCAGCACTATGATGCTATTCACAGCCACTGCAGCGCAAGTTCGATTCCCAGCCTTGGAGCTGACCCACATGGCGCAGCAGACCGCTCCTGCCTCGCCCGCTGCTCCCCTCAGCACTGGATTTCAGTAGATCTGCCTGTTCTGCTCCCCACTCTGTCTCTTACATCCCCCCACCTCTGGCCTGTATCCCAGCTCTCATACACATAAATAAACCTTTAAAAAAATACACAAAGACTTTTAGGTTGGCCTAGCTATGGCTAGAGATACCAATTCTGTACCCTATATCCTCTCCTCCCCAACAATCACCACTGTCACCCTCCAAACCAAAGCAACCTTGCATTCAACATAGGAACTTTTCTTTTATAATGGAAGGAGAGAGGAGTTTGCGTGAAGATCAGGCAAGCAATTAAAGCTCAGGGCCTCCCTGGTGGCGCAAGGGGTTGAGCGTCACCCTGTGGGGCTGCCACAGCCACGGCAGTGCGAGTTCGATGCGCGGCCACGGAGGGGACCCACAAGGTGCAGCAGACCTCTCCTGCCTTGCACGCTGCTCCTCTCAGAGTCACATAGAGTCAGTCTTCCTGTTCTGCTGCCTACTCTGTCTCTGTTTAATTCTATCATCTGTTTAATTCCCTGCAACCCAGCTGCTATATGCATAAATAAAATCTTTTTAAAATAATGAAATATTGGGCCCTCCCTGGTGGCGCAGTGTGCTAAGCAACATACTATGAAGCAAACCGCAGCCACTGCAGCACGAGTTCGATCCCTGCTGCCAGCTGGGGAGGTGACCCACATGGCACAGGCGGACCTCTCCTGCCTGGCCCGCTGCTCCCCTCAGCAGTGTGCTCAGTCCATCTGCCTGTTCTGCCCCCTGCTCTGTCTGGTGGATTCTCTCACCTCCCCGCACCTCTGGCCTGTACCCCAGTGCTTGTATGCATAAATAAATAAATCTTTAAAAAAATAAATAAAATAAAATATTTTTAAAAAAGGAAAACCCAGAGGATTTTTTTTTATTGTTATTATTCTTTCCCTTGATCGCTTATTTGGCTCCTTTATACAAAAACAAAAAGACAAAATCAGAGGCACGGCGGGATGGGATGGGGGAGCCTGGGATGAGGGCAGAAAGAGCACAAGGGACTGAGGTGATAGTGCACTGGTGAAATGGTGCTGGGAATTCCATGGGAACTACAAATGATGTCAAGTATATATAAATAAAGAAAAAAAGAAAGCCCAGAAGAAATGGTACTGCCTTGCTTCCCCCACTCTAGCCTACCGGGCAGAGTTTCTGTCCCTGTGGTTCATTCACTCAATGATCTTTCAAGTACCTCCTCTGTGTCAGGCACTGTCTTAGTCACTCCGCAATGAAGAAGAGAGAGAGGGAAACTTTTACATGTCAATGCACGGTGTTCTCAGTAACGTCGACTTTTAAGTGTCTTTCAACTATCTCTGGCTCTGCTGGGTAAAGGCCCACTCTGCTTTCTCTCTGTCCTGGGTGAGCAGGGAGGCTGGTGTGATGTGTCCATGATGGACGAAGACTCCTCTAGTCCATGCCTTGAACTCTGGGTCCTCACTGGTCTCTGTGGAGGATGTCGGGAGCCCATGAGGTTCAGGACTGCTCACTGCCCCGCAGGCTGTACCTGCACAGGTTTTGCAGCCCCATCCATGTGCTTCTTCTCTGCCCTTCTGCCTTCCCTAACTGGCAAAGACAACCTAGCACAGAAGCATCCTCCAGTGACGCAGCACAAGCCTCATCAACCAGGTTTGGTCTGGAAAAAGGGAGTGAAAAAGAACACACACATCTGAGTCCTTGCTTCCCGACCCTCTACCAGGACCGGAAGTGGGCACCAAGCATATCGTAGGAACTCACTAAATATTTGCTGAATGGATGGCAGCCTTGTCATGCTATGTCGTTGAACAAGCAATTTCATTCTCTGGGCCTCCGTATCCCAATTTATAAACTAATGAGACTGAATTGGTCTTTTCCAAGGTATTCAAGGAGCACCAGATCTCAGGGCCTCCCTGGCAGCCTCGGGGTTGTCTCAGCGCTGTCACCACCGTGGCCTCGGTTCTGCCTGTTCCACTCTTACTCTGCCTCTGATGAATCCTCTCATCCGCTGCATCTCTGGCCTATGCCCCAGTTCGTCTATGCAAAAATATAAAATTTTTAAAAAAAAGAAACAGATTCAAGAAATGTCCCCAAAATGTCAGGTGTCACATACTGCCTTCCACAAGGGCTAGTTCTCATATCAGAAGGACCAGAGGCACGAGAGACTCTCTGCATGAGGAATGGCACGACGGATCCTGCAGAAGCAATTCTGCCCGGCACACGGTAGTCCCCGGTGGGACCAGCCCCAGCAGCCTAAGTGCCAAGCAGCTACAGCCATTGTTCCTTCCTAGAAAAGCCCCACGGTGGGAATGGTCATGATTTCTGGCTACATAATTTCCATATTCTCACTTTCTGGTCCTCCTGGAACTTCTCAGAGTTTCCTCATACCCTTTCAGAAATTCTTTTGCTAATTTAAGCCAGAATGGGTCCTGCTATCTGTGAGTTAGAACCAGAATCATTATAGCTCCTGATGGCCACCATATCTTACAGATCATTTAGTCTAAATAACAAAGGATGAGCTTCACTGGGAAGGAGTTTTTAGTCTACCCATGCGGCTCATCCCCTACCCTTGATTTTATCTACTATGGCTTCAATTTTTTGCCCTAATCAGCTTGTCTACAAACTATCTTCTCCACTCAACAAATGTCCCTTGGAAAGAAACAGTCTTTTTAGTCCGGTGGAAAATGGCCATAGGAAAAAGTGGGGGTGAGGAGATAAGGCCCAGAATTTACCACTGGAAGTCTGCATACTCCAAATACAATTCTTTTCAATACCCCCCGCCTTAGTTCCCCGGCCTATGTGAGACGAGATCAAAGAGACACCAGTGTAAAGATCTCTTGTCAACTGTAGACCACCGGAGGGACAAATTAAACAGGCTCTTTTTTATCTGCCTTTCCTCTTCCAGGGCACTAAGCACAATGAATTAGGTCTCAGACAGTCAGGGACAAAATGTGGGACATATCGCCCTCTGGAGGACTTAAATGGAAAGGGTATATAACTTGCACGTGGGCTATAACAAGCTACAAAAATAGAACTCACAAAGTCCTGTCCTTCCAGAAGTGAAGCAAATCTTTGAGGTCATTGAATCTAAAATCCTCATTGACAATGACAAAAGGTCCGAGAGAGAGTGACTTTGCTGAGGTCATACCAAGACTGAAGGTCAGAGCCAGGACTTGGCTCCAGTCCCCACTAGTTCCTCCTTCTTGGAAAGGAGTTTTCAAGCATGACTAAGTAATTCTAAGAGAAAGGAACAATGGAATGCTAGATTTCTTCACGAACTAGAGACACTCTTTATTTTAGACACCAACCTCTCCCCTAGGTAACAGCTGTCCATAAAAACAGAACTCTACAGAGCAAATCACCTGCACATCAAAATAGCTGCCAGTCTGCGCATAACGTACATAAAACCCCACACTTTTTTTAAAGGATTTATTTATTTATTTATACATACATACATACATACATACAAGAGCCAGGGTACAGGCCAGAGTCATGGGAGGTGAAAGGACTCATCAGAGACAGACTGGGGAACAGAGCAGGCAGATCAGCTGATAAAACTCCACATTTTAAGGGTGCCCAATTAACCATCTTAATAAATGCTCTAAGAGCATTTATTGGGTCTTCACAATGGAAAGGAAATATTCTTTTTGTAAGATGTTGGCAAGTAAACCCACACAGTCTTAGAAGTTTATTTGGGGCTGGTTGCCAGGCGGGCCTCCATAGAAAGGGGAGCTGTGCCCGCTCATGAGGCCTTGGGCGTTTCTACAGGGGTTTACAGTGTGGGGGTGAAGGTAGGTTGGAGGAACAGCCAGCTGGAATGCTGAAACGTACAGCTAAAGAAGTGAGAGTATCGGGGTCTTTTGCCTACTGGATGCCATCAGCAGAGCGTAATGGTCAGGGTGCCCCCCACGACCCTCAGCCTGGGCCAACCCAACACCTTTCAAGAGAACTCTTAGAAGTCTTTATTTTAGACTCTAAATCCTTTTGGAATTTGAAACAACCACAAGAAAGATTTCATCTAGGTAGGGCTCCAGTAAACCACCTGAATTATGTCCTGAGAGAACAGTGGGACAGTGAGTGACTTGCTGCCCCAACACCCCACGACTTCAGATTTCTCATGGAAACAAGGAGCCTATCAACAGGTCTGGCCAGTCTCACAGGACTAGGAAGAATATCTGTGGACTCTCTTCCAGGATCACAAAGCATTGCAAATGTGCGTATTTTAAATCACCCATTGTGGAGTAACAACAGAATTATGCGGCTATCCCTCTCATTTTTTGACCAGAACCCTAGAACTACTCAGAGGTTTACTTGGAATAAGTCAATCTCCACCAGAACACTATAAAGAAGATGCTATTTATTACTCCCATTTTACAGATGGAAACACTGAGGCTTAGAGAGGTTAAGTAATTTGCCCAAGATGAAACAGCTCTTAAGTGGAAAAGTCAAAATTTGAACCCAAGTCTATCCAACTTCAGAGTCTATAGTCTTAAATCCAACTCAACTCTGAAGAGTATATGAGGATGATTCCCTTAGTTAAATCCCAGTAAGGAGCAGGGGATTGAGGTCAAAATCATACTGTTCTATTTGGGTTTCAACCCACTATCTTCCCAAAGGCACCTTTAAATAAAATGTTCAAGCACTTCTGTTATCACTCTCCTTTCTGGCAACAGTGAGAGGAAATGACAATACACTGGGAACACATTTGCTGTTTACTCCTTCTGAAAGCAAAAAAAAATTAGAAAAAATGAATCTAAATCTCAGACCCCGAACTGAGACCCCACTTTGCTGTCTCTGTTACCTGCTTGACTTTGGATATTTATTCCTTCCAGGCCTCATTCCCCTAATCTTGGAAAATGTAGCTAATAGTATTAAACCGCTGTTTTGAGGATGGACTGAATCTCATCTCTTACTATCCAGCAGTGTCTGGCAGGAAATGACAGCAATTAGTAAGACAGCCTGCCAAACACAGACACTTGCTTTTATCCATGTCAACCCCAGTAACTGGAGGTAACAGCAGACATCAGAGAGGGGGGGTGGGAGCAGGCAGATAGAATCAGGTACTGCAATGGATGTGGGCTTTGGACTGATTCCCAGTGCCTCTGCATGATTTTGGCCAAATTACTGAATTTTGCTGAGTTTTACGTTCCTTCCATATAAACAGAGTAATATTTTCTCATTACGTTCCACATTCTCATGTTCTTTGCCATCTAGTCAAGAGACCAGTGTCAGATACAAAAATAAAAGGAAAATTAGAAGATCTCAAATAAGTTTTCAAAGACACTTCACTAATGTAAGCTACCAAATTAAGTAAGGGTTCTGAGCTACCTTTACTTAAGAAATAATAAGAAAATGTTAACAATGCAATAAAATATCAGCTTGATGTCTGAGATGACTGGTACTGTAATTAAGATCTCTGGATTGTTTCAAACAGAAACTACATTTTTTAAATTTTAATCAGAGTTCCACTGATTATTTTACACTTCTACCCATTATTTTTTCTTACCTATAAAACATCATCGGCACATATCCAAGAGAAATTCTTGAAATACACAATCGGAGGCATGTACAAGTTTGTTTATCACAAGGAAAGCTGGAAAGTATTAAATGTCTCAACAGAGACCAGCTAAATCTTGGAGTATTTATACAATGAAACACTACAGAGAAGAAAAGTTGAAATTATAGCTATAAGTAACACATATGAATCACAGAAGCATAATACCGAATGAAGAGAATCGCCTCACTGGGCATGTTGTGTGAGCATGATATAGAATTCAAAGGCAAGCAGGCCTAACTGAGATCATGTTCAGAGTCACACAGAAAAGTAATGAAGCCATATTTTTTAAAAAAGAAATGATTTTCTTTTCAATTTCAGGACAGTGATTACTGCTGGGACAGAAGTGGAGGCATGAGAAGAGGGAGGATACATGTGTACTGATACAACGGTACTGGAAGATTCCCCTGGGTGGTGGCAGGTTCACTTATTTGAATATGAATCTTCAAAATGTATTCATCTACACTTACACACACATGTGTGCACATGTACATTTACTTATCTGCCTAGGCACATCTTTTACATGCATGCATACTACATATATTCACAATAGTCAATGTTGATCAGAAGCACTGCTCTTGTACCGTTTACAACCTAGGAATATTTTATGCCTCTTATGTGAGAAGATTGCACAACCCGGTTACTAATCAAAAAGGATGCCCACTACAGATGGAAGAGGAAGGCTGCAGACTTACTTACAGGAAGAAACAATCCTCACAGTCAACTCTATCCTTTCCTGGGACGTCAAGTGATAGCGTATGGAGACTGTAATAGCTTTAGACAACAGAGAGGATGTCTGCGTTAACATCCACGCCAGGGCTATCCAGAATTCCCAGAGTTCAATGCACTCCCCTGTTACAAGCAAATCGAAGGAAAATTACGGTAGGACAGTTCAGGTTGCCATGACAGGGTCACACAAGCTAACTCATGGCTTTAACAACAGCAATTTATTTTCTCATCATGATAGAGGTCAGAAACCCGAAATCAAGGTGTTGGCAGAGCTGTTTCTGAAAGGTCTCTCTCCTCGGCTGTCTTCTCAATGTATCTCCACACCATCTTCCCTCTGTCCACGTCCTAATCTCTTCTTACAAGGACAACAATCGGATCAGATTAGGGCCTGCTTCAGCCACCTAATTTAATCTTGATTACCTACATAAATCCAAGTATAATCACATTCTGAGACAGAGAAGGTTAGGTCATCAATTGATGAATTTGGGGGGGAAATATTCCAACCCGTAACAGTCACTAAGGGCACCCTGGAAAACGATCAGCCTGATTCTATTTTGAATTAGGCTGGTGTCTTCCAAGAGAAATTTGCATAATGACAGGAATGCTTTCTCTTTGTTCTACCCAAAAATGCAGCCTCTAGCCACAGGAGGTAGCAGGTGTTTGATATGCAGCTCACGCAACTGAGGACATGAATTTTTTATGCTAGTAAAAGAAAACAAAATTGATTAGTTCATTTTAATCAATATCACTTTTAGCTTTAATTACATGCAGTTACCATAGTGGATCACTCAAGATTAGACCAAGCATGAGCATATTGTTGACAGGATGGAGGAAAAGACCTAAATACCAGGATCGAATCCTTTAGTCCTTCAGTTTAGGGGGAACAATCTGGAGCCAGGTGCAGAAACAGCCCCTGCACTTTGACAAAATAATTCCATTCCAAAGAGGAAACAATCAAAAAAGGAAAAGAGGAGACTGACACTTGGATAGTTCAAAAGGTCTCAAACACAAGCAATCAATGCACTAATCAAAACCTGGTGTACCCTTAAGGCCGGGTATATTTTAGAAATCAAAATGTTTCCAGTTTTAGAAAAGGTTTCTGTTGCTTCTAGTCTATTATATATCATTGGGAGCAGCTTCCCACACTCAAACTTTCTAATATCTACAGTCAAGTAGATACATAATGGGTAAGTCCTAATGGGTTAAAATAAAGAATACAAAGAGCCTGTCTCAGTTCGCACGAGGTTAGGAAAAAGAACTTCCCAGCAGAACTTCTGATTTAAGTCAGATTTCAAAATTATAGATAAGGGATGAAGACCTGGGCGACCAAGAACATAGCTCACAGAAGTTCGGCTGATGGAAAGACAGGCGATAGGTGGTGATACTGAAGAACTTATTTAAGAAAAAGAAAAAAGAGCAGACAACACACAGTACTCCATCAACCTGTACAATCCACACTAATCAGGACTGGGAGAGGACAGAGGCCACGGGAGTGGGGGCTCATTAGACGGTAAGTTCATGGTGGAAAGGACAGGCAAGGACAGGATGAGCTGTTGGAGACTCCTAGGGGTGAAGTGCTGAGACAAGAAAAATACCTGGGTCACCGCTGGAAGCCTGCGCATGGCTAAAAGACTGATCAGCCTGGGCTGGAAGACTGGCCTGTGCACAGTCCAGGATAGTCTTTCATGTTCAGTGAAACCACTGCCTGTGGAGTCAGCTAGATTAGAGGGAGAGCACGGCAGTCTGATAGCGCAGCACCTTGGCGGTGAATGTGTGTCGGGATAATGCCGGTTACTAAGAAAAAATAGAATAAACCATTGTCTTGGAACTAACCTAGGCAGGTGGTTTTCTGCCACCTGCAGGGTGCTCAGCAGAGTGAGAGGCTTGTGTCCCCTAGGGCCTGCTTTTCTTAAACTATTGTGACCGTCATTTCTTTATTTCTTCCTTCATTTGGTGCCTTGCCTCAACCCTGTTCGCTGGAGCTGGACTCAGGCAGTGAGGAAATAAGGAAGCGTAGGAAAGAGAAGAGCCATCAAAACTGCTCCCTTCTTGAGCCTTCTTACCCAAGGTCTGCCTGTTGTGAGGTGGGAATCAGATAGCAGAACTCTATATGATTGATTTTTTTTTTAATTTTCATATTGTTTTCCACAGTATCTGTAGCAGTTTTCATTCCCCCAACAGTGTGAAAGTGCTCCAGTTTTCCACATCTTCAGCAACACAGACCCTTTGTTTTCTTTTCCCTTTCCTCAATATCCTTTGATAGCTATTTACAAGCTGTAAAGTAGTACCTCATGAGGGTGTTGATTCACATTTTTTCATTACTGATGGCGAGCATCTTTTCATATACTTTTTGGTTGTCTGTATATCTTCTTTGGAGAAATACCCATTTGGGTCCTCACTGTTCTTGAATTATGCTAATTTGTTTTTATTTTAGTGTGGGTTTTGCTTTTGCTTTTTTAATTTGCTTTGCTATTGAGTTGTAGGAGTTACTTATATATTGTGGTTATTAACGCCTGTGAGATACAGGATTTGCAAATATTTTCTCCCATTCCAAAGGCTGCTTTTACACTGTTTGTGATTTCTTTGACTGTGCAGAAACCATTGCACTTGCTATAATCTCACTTGTCTATTTTTGCTTTTGTTGCCTGGGTTTTGGTGTCAATTCCTAAAATCATTTCCAAGACCACTATTGAGAAACTCTTCCTCTATGTCTTCTCTTAGGAGTTTTGCAGTTCAGGTCTTAAAACACTTAAGTTCTTAATTCATTTTGAGGTGGTTTTCATGCATAGTATAAGGGTCCAATTTTATTCTTTTGCATGCAAACATCCAGTTTTCTCAGCACCTTTTGTTGACTCTCCTTTCCCTAGTGTGTAAGCTTAGCACTCTTGTCAAAGACCAGTTGTTTCTATGAACATGTATGTGTCTATACATACATAAATGCATAGTATAACATGTTCATGGCTGGAAGAATTAACATTGTTAAAAAGTCCATACTACCCAAGGAGATCTATATTCAATAATAGCCCCATAATTTTTACGGATAACAAAAACATCCTAAAATTCAAATGGAACCAAAAAAAAAAAATGCAGAACAGACAAAGCAGTGTTGAAAAAGAAGAACAAAGCTGGAGGCACTACTCTCCCTGATTTCAAAATGTATAACAAAAGTACACACATTAAAACGGTGTGATAGTCGCACAAGCACTTTTGTTAGCAATCATGCTGCTAACAGCCGGGAATTGAACAGGTTATCTCTATAAGAGGAGAGAACTTTGGGGCTTGACTGACATTGTCTAGATACTTTTTGCTGCCTCTTTCCTCAGTCATCCTTGGTATCTCAGGAAGACTCTCCATCCTAGGATTGAGGCAAGAAGGTTCTGGAACTCATCTGTTGAAGAACACAACTGACCTGCAAATGCCTCCTTGAACACACAATCAGAAAGGAATGACACTTCTGTGGTTATATGTAGGAGCATGGGAGCCAGCAGGCCCAGTTACTAATTCTGACTCCTCAGTAGTTTTGATCTTTAGCAAGCTGCTTATTAACCTCTCTGTGCCTTAGTTTCCCATCAGCAGAAAGGAAAATGATAACATCTACATTACAGAGCTGTTTGAGAATTAAAGAAGAAAATCCCCAGACTGTGATGAGGACATGCTTAATACGGAGCATGAAGAGAAGCCAGTTTTCACTGGCAATGTGCCACAGTGTGAGGACTGGTTGGGTTACCACCCGAATTCAGGCTTATTATGCCCAGTTCCTACTAGCTGGGCCCCTTTCCAAGTTTTTCAAACACAGGAATCATATTCCAGGTCACAACCCTTGGATTTGGGAATCCTTAGTCCTTTCTGTAGGGGAGGAGACTGCCTCAAACAGGAGGGGTAACTGGCCCAACACCACATTGGCTCTCAGCAAAGCAGGATTCAAACCAGATTTTCTGACTCCAACATCCAGAGTTCTTTTTATAGCACAACTGTCCCATAAGAAAAAAATCTTTTTGGTGCGGAATCTCTATGTTTAGAAGGAAATTTTCTTTTTCTTAGACAATAGATATTTGAGTCAAGTTTATGAATAAATTAAATTCATCAGTCGACCATATAGAAATCTGCCTTTTGAACAAGTAAAACAGACTTCCTGAGGTTGGGCAAGTCTTATTGCCAAACTGGTCCTCAGTTTCCCCAAATGTAAAATGTTCTTGATGAACCTTCAGGAAAGGTCTGAACGATGGCAATCATGGCAGCATTATGCTTGTTGTTAGATAGATGAATCGTGTTTAAAGTATTGTTACCTTTGGTGCATGGGACTTCTGAAACATTGAGGGCACTTTGTTTTACATATAAGCAGAACGCCACCAAAAAAGGTATTTCTCATTCAAGAAAAACAAAGCCCAACCGCCCCCTGCCTGGCCCCCAGGGATGCTCTCCCAAATGTATTTGTTCAGCGACATAACGGTAACATCTAAAATTAGCACCCGAGTTTCTTCCCTCTCCTACTTCATCATCTCTGAGAGGTTCTATAGATTGGAGAGTTGCTTATAATGATGATGGAATAACTCATTTAAAAAATTGCAAACTGAGAAAACAAGTTTACTGCCTTATCATTAAATAGCTTGGGCCTGAATGAAAAATTCTTTCTTTTGCCAAACAAAGGAAAAAAAGCAATTATCTGAGATGAAAACTCCCAGCCCATCGCCATGCGTCCCGAAGATGGAATTCATTGATCAGAGTCAGTTCCAAGTCTATGTGGGGAAAAAAATAAGATCCGTGCATCATTAATTTCAATAGAATCTAAAATAATGGGATGCAGCCAGGCAAAAACACAATGAGACCTAATGTTCTCTGTTCCCTAAGTCACCTGCTCCCAGAGTGCAGTGGGACAGAAGATGCACTCACACTTTCATTGCCCAGAAACAGTTTCAAAACCAGTGGGCATTTCTTTACCCTCAGTTATGATATATCTCCAACCTTCAGAAAAGATACAATACATAATAAACCAGATGTAATAAATGTTAACAATTTGCCATCTATATGTATATATGTGTAGATATATGTATGAATGTACATATACGTATTTCAGTGCATTTTCAGGCAATAAAATGTTACAGATCCAGGACCTCCCTGGTGGCCGAGGGGTTAAATCTCAGTTGCAACCTCTTGGCTTGACTTCCATCCCAGGAAGGTGACCCACATGGTGCAGCAGACCTCTCCTGTCTCACCTGCTGCTCCCCACAGCAGTTATTTCAGAGATCTTTCTGCTCTGCTCCTCACTCCGTCTCTGGTGAATTTTCTTAACCCCACACCTCTGACCTAAACCTTAGTTCTTCTGTGAAAAATAAACAAAACTCTTTTTTAAAAAATGTTATGGATACAACTGAATCTCCTTCACCACCTGCTGACTCTCCCTTTCCCCTTCCTGCTTCCCTAGAGATAAACACTACTCTAATATTTATACAATTCTGTGCAGGTTATTTAACAAAAACAAAAGGTTTTTCCACATATTTATTATTCTGTGTGCTTTTTCTTAATGTAGTAAGACAACATAAAATGTATCATTTCACGTAAGTATAAAAGTCAGTGGTATACAGGATATTCCATGTTATACCACCATCACACTAACCAATTCCAGAACATTTTCATCACACATAATGGAAACCTTGTACCACTGAAGCAGTCACTGCCTCCTCTCCTGTGCTCAGCAAACACTAATCTGATTTTTGGTTTCTACAGACAAGCCTGTTTCAGACATTTCTGATAAACAGAATTATACAATTCTTGGTCTTTTGGGACTGATTTCTTCCACTTAGCACGATGCTTCAAAGTTTATCCATGTTACTCCATGTATCAGTACTTAGTTCTTTTTTATGACTGAGTAATATTCCATTTTATGGATAGATATATATCACATTTTGTCTGTCCATGCATCTGTTGTTACACATTTAGGCTGCTTTCATTCTGGGATTATTATGAATATTCATCTCCAAGTTCTTACGCAAGTGTGGAAAAATATTCCCACTCTCTTAGGTGTATATATAGATGTATATCTAGGAGTGAATTGCTAGATTTTACAGTAACTCTAGGTATAACATTTTGAGGAATTGTATTTATCACATTTTATTGATGAGGAAATTGATGCTTCAATATCAAATAACTGACCTTAGGCAACTCTTAACAAGAGACAGCTAGAAGAACTGAACCGAAGGATGCCAACTCTTCTAGTTTTGGAAGACAGTCTGTCTCTAACAAGCTCTCACATGTGTTGCAGAGGAAACATCCTCCTGTCATGCTAGAGATATTTTTATGTGTCAGGGGCATGGCAAAGGTAAGCCAGGCAGTCACTCCCTTCTCTCCCAGGCTCTAGCAAACACCAATCTGATTTTGTTTCTACAGCCTATTTCAGGTATTTCTGGTAAACTGAAGTACAGAATTTATGGTCTGTTGGGACTGGTCTCTTCCACTTGTGTGGAAGGAATTGATAGACTCAAATCCTACTGTAACAGGGTGGTTCCTAGGAAAAGGGGAAGTTCCAGGATCCCTCTTCTGCCCTGGGTAGGGTGGACCTGAACAGGGATAAGATGCTGGAGACAGAAGAGAGAAGAAGACAGAAGGAAGGGAGGAAGAAGGAAGCAGGATGGAGAGCAGCAAGGACACCTGGAGGAGGCACGTGGAGCAGGGGGACATGTGAAGAAACTGCACTTGCTTCTTGGTCCTGGACTGGTTGGAACAGATGTGGGTGAGAGACCTGTGGGGAGGTTAACAATGGCAGCTTTCATCTTGGTTTTGATTTTGCTCTTTTCCTCCTGTATTTGCCTGACTCTCTCTGACCCTTTTCTATGGGTCTCTACTGAAAGGTCCTTTGGACTGTGGCAGACCTTTGGGCCTTGCTTTGGGCCAATCCTATTTGGCTGGACTTTTACCCTCAAGGAGATGGTAACTTGAGGATGCTTTTTTGGATGCTTAACTTAGTAACTATATTCTTTGTCCTTTCTGTATTGTACCCTAATTGTACTGAAGTTCCTTTCCATTAAAGGCCTTATATGTTTGTCTTGATGTGGCAGATGGCAGAACCCATTTAGAGGGCAGTTTTGGGGTGCCCCTCTCCCTGCCCTGTAACACTACCAAAAGGGATATGATGACACAGGGGAAAAAAAATTTTTTTAAAGTACTAATTGCATCCCAAAATACGAATTTTCCAGAGACAAAAATCGAATGAATGGCTGGGGGCTGGTGAATGACTGCTTAAAACATGTGTACTTCCCTTCAGAGTTCTGGAACAAGGCAGGGGTAATGGTGAGCAACACTGCAAATGTACTAAATGTCACTAAAGGTCAAAATGTGCATATTTTACCACAATAAAAACAACTTAACTATGCAACTGTGCACAGTTACAATAAGAGCTGAGGAGCTATCAAGGCACAAGACAGGGAGGCCTGTCTTGGTGTGGAGGATGAGGGGTGCTTCTAGAGGAACCCCAATTACCACCCCACAGGGCACAAGTACCAGAACGGAAACTCAGCAGAAGTCAGCTCCCCCCACACACTGTACATGAAATACCCCTATTTGTAATTATTTATGCATTTGCATAATGCCTTGTTAGTAACTCTTCTGCCCACTGGACAGCAAACAATGGTTCTTCAGTCACCAGTTATATTCAAGCACAAAGCCCAAGTGGACAACATGGTGACATGACATCAAGATCCCTGTTTCTGGGACAATTTAGCCCCTAGAGGAGACATAGACAATTAGCAAGCAAAACCACGCAAGCAGATTGTGGCGTGGTATCGAGTAAAGGAAACCATGAGAGAAGGATGCAGCAGGCCTGTGGGTACAGGGAGGTGCTGGGACAGCCCCCCCTCCACCCCTCCACCCGGGAAAGCACATGTAAAGGAAGAGACAGTCAAACAGCAGGGAGGAGGAGCTCCAGGCATGAGGAACAGAAGGGACAACGTTCCAAGGGGTGAGAAGACTTTACTCCCTGGAGTAGATGCACAGAAGTTTCCCTCAAGGAGGGACTGGCAGGATAGGAAATGCACCTTGGTGCTGGAAGGAGGACTCTGTTCTTCTCCTCCTGAAAGGGAGCCTCATTTAAGAAGTCCAGGCCGGAGAGAGGGATGGAGAAGCTATTCCGAGAGCCAAGTGATTGTATTCTGTCCCATTCAATTATATTTGCATTAGGACCTCAGGCAAAACCAGAACCTCACAGGGCCTGGTTCCTCATCTATAAAATGAAGGGGAGAGCTCAGGGACCTAGCAGGAACTGCCACTTCTGATTCTGCTTTTATGGAGGTGAATTCTCATGGTCTCTGCCAACAACCCATCACAGAGCTGTGGTTTTGGGAAAAATGGGGAATGAGAGCTGTGAAAAGACACAAAGCTAAGCTTTACCTGCAGTAGCCCTCGTCACCCCACTGCACAGCCCCATTCTTGCAGAACAGGAAGCCAGAAAATGCTTCCTGAAGACCCTCCACGCCTTCCTGAGCCCAGGCCTCTTTGCAGATTCACACACAGAGTGTTGGAAGCTGGCAGTGCAGGGTCACCCCACAGCTCCCTGGGAAGGAGGTTTGCCTCTGTCAGACTCCATGCCTGAGTTGCAACATGTTTCCTGGAGAAGCCACGTTCACACTTTGTTCTTTCCCTGGGACCCATATAGAAGCCGTCCCTTCTCTGAAACAACCATGGCTTGGGGCACAGCCCTGTGTCTGCAACAGACTTTGCCACCTTGAATGGCCAACTTTTCTGTGCCATGTAAAATGAAAACGATGATTTTGTTGTTGAGTTTAGACAATGCCTGTTGAGTGCTTAATATATGCTAGACAATTCTAAGCACTTTATTTGCCTTATTTCATTAACTACTACAAACAGTACTATAAGATGGGTACTATTATCCCCATTATACAGAGAAGGAAACTGAGTTTGCTGAGATGCTAAGTAACCAGCCCAAGGTCACACAAGCAAGCGTCAGCCTAAACCAGATGAGCTCAACAATGCTAACCTTTACTGGGCCCTTATAATGCTAAGCACCTGTGATCAAATAATGGTCCCTCAAAGATATCTATGTCCTAATCACTCGCCCCAAAACTTTTTTTTTTAATATAGGAAAAGGAACTTGTGGTTGTGATTAAATTAAGAACACTGAGGTAGGGAATTATTCTCTATTATCTACTCTAATCTGAATTATCAATTGACTCACTAGGGTCCTTGAGAGCCAAGAATCCTTCCCAGCTGTGGTCAGTGTTTCAGGCAACCCCAATGTGACATGGGTCGGCACAAATGTGGGTCCTCACTTGTGCACTTAAAAGGGACTTATCACACTCAACTGCAGGCACACACTTATTTACAAGAGATATTTACAAAAAAGAGGAAATTAAGAAATGAATAACGGGGAGAAAGATAAATCGGTGAATGCATCCTGCCAATGCATCCATTCACTGAGCTAGAACCCCAAAAGCATGCAGAAAGTCGGCGAAAAACCCAGGACCCCCAACGCCCACATATCTGCTTATATACAACTCCACCCTCGGGTTCCCAGCAATCCTCTCTTCGGTGGTGATGGCATTATGGGATTTGTAGTCCTTGATGTCTTGGATCTCTCTGGTCTGGGGTAGGGTGGGGTCCATAAAACCTGTTTGTGGAGTTTGTTCAGGACGTCCTTCCCCCACTCTCCACCCCCAACAAAAAGGAGATGTGATGGTGGAAGATTAGAGGGTAAATAAATGGAATCGCCCCTTAGGTTTTATTTTTAATGCTTTCTCCCGTCAATCAAAAGTCACATCTTCATGAGGACCCCAGCCACAGACCCTAAGGCCAGTGGTCCTGGGTCAGGACACTGATTTTATTAAGCTACCCAGAGATCCTAACATGCAGCAAAGTTTGCAAACCACAGCTGGGCAGCATGTCCCAGGACACAGATTGCTGACTTGCACACCTGTCCTCAATGAACGTGAAGTCAGACACAGAAAAAGCTTCCTCCAAACTGCATTCGTGAGCAAAAAGAAGGCTGCCTCCCCTCCGGTTCTATCCTTTCCTCTCTCCAATATTTCAGCAAGGGGTTTTGGTCTACACCCCTTGGAGACAGCAATTCCCAAATTACTGAAAGTGTTAATTTAGTGGAGCCCTGTCCCTAGGAAGCAGCAGGACAATGCGCTTCTATTACAGCTTTTTCCAAATGAGGCTCTTCCACTTTCCTTCCATGCTCCTTCTCCCATTGCTGGCTCAAGACACCCATATTCTGTTTTATAGGCAACAAAATGTATACTCTGAGTGACAAAATGCTCTCGAAAAAGGAATGCCAGAAATCAGGCACCACTCCAAAACTCACCTCCTTCAGTTCACTGATCTTCCTTGAACAAGCCTCAGGTAAGGTCTCCACTCACCCAGATGCTGTGAGCGGTACCTAGAGGATAAAGCAAACACACACCTAGAATGAGGAGTCTGTGAAAAAGACCTTGTCCTTGCTGTTGCATCTGAAGCCTACGGCTTCCCAGGTGCCTCTCCCCACAAGGAAACAGAATAGCTCCCAACTGAAAGTTATGTACCAGCTCCACGTCTTGACGGCCTTTCTCAAACGTTAACACCTGGAGGGCATGTTAAAGTGGTGATGGCGACCCCACCCTCAAAATGTCTGATCCAGTAGGTCTGCGGTGAAGTCAGAGACTCCACATTTCTGACAACCCGTGGGTGATGCAGACCACTGGCCCAAGGGCCGCCTCACCCACAGAATACCCTAGAACTTCTCGGACATTTCTCCCTCTAGAGTTAGTACCTGCTCAAATCTCCACCCTCTCTCCTACTCGGTTTCACTTTGTTTCAAATTCCGGAGCCCTCGTCCACACCACCTGTGGCCACTCTCCTTCCCCACCCCACCCTGAAGGAGAGCAGCCCCCTGGAAGCTCCCACCCGCTCCTTGACACCCCACAAGTGGAGCCACCAACCAAGGGGGCTGCTGGGGAAACCGAGATGGGCTACCCAGGGCCAGGGGGCCTCTTTCAGTTCGGACAATAAAAACATCTGCGACACATACCGTGTCCAACACTCACTGTGGATCCCGTCGTGGGCAGGAGGGCCCATTCCTGCCCTCACAGAGCAGGCAGATGACACCCGAAGCCTGCTGGAGTTTACCCAGATTCTAGGACTGCAGCCTTCGCGCACAGACCTGGGGCACACCGCGGGGAGTGCTCAGCAGGCCTTGCTGGTTGGCGCTGCCAGAGGCGCTCAGCATCCACCGAAGGGCTGGGTGGTCACGTTCAGCATCTGCAAAGGAGGGTTTTCTCAGCGCAGCCTCTGATTGGTGCATAGTGTAGCAAGCCCTGATTGGTCATATTAACCCTGTGTGTATGTGGTGCGCTCACAGGGTTTCAAATCCTCACTGCTTGGTCCTGGCTTATCCTTTGCAAGCTGGGATGTCTGAACATACTGGGGGCCCAGCCCTCCATGGCCTCTCGACGCTTTTCGGTATTTACTAGGACTCGGCACCGAGCCATTTCCTTTTTTAATATTATGTATCAAGTGAACTTGTAGTCTCCTGGAGACTACCACAACAGAGACCACCACAACAAAGAGAGAGCTGCAATGTCTGGGTCCTTGTGTGGTAGAATTTGTGGGAGCCCAGACAGGGATGAGTCGGGGTTCTAAGAGAAGAACCACAATTTAAGTTGATGAATGAATAGAAGTTGGCCATACAACTGTAACAGGGTGGTCCCCAGGAAAAGGGGAGGTTCCAGGATCCCGCTTCTGCCCTGGGTAGGGTGGAGCTGAGCAGGGATAAGAAGATGCTGGAGACAGAAGAGAGAAGAAGACAGAAGGAAGGGAGGAAGAAGGAAGCAGGATGGAGAGCAGCAAGGACACCTGGAGGAGGCACGTGGAGCAGGGGGACATGTGAAGAAACTGCACTTGCTTCTTGGTCCTGGACTGGTTGGAACAGATGTGGGTGAGAGACCTGTGGGGAGGTTAACAATGGCAGCTTTCATCTTGGTTTTGATTTTGCTCTTTTCCTCCTGTATTTGCCTGACTCTCTCTGACCCTTTTCTATGGGTCTCTACTGAAAGGTCCTTTGGACTGTGGCAGACCTTTGGGCCTTGCTTTGGGCCAATCCTATTTGGCTGGACTTTTACCCTCAAGGAGATGGTAACTTGAGGATGCTTTTTTGGATGCTTAACTTAGTAACTATATTCTTTGTCCTTTCTGTATTGTACCCTAATTGTACTGAAGTTCCTTTCCATTAAAGGCCTTATATGTTTGTCTTGATGTGGCAGATGGCAGAACCCATTCAGAGAGGGCAGGTTTAGGGGTTCTGGGGTGCCCCTCTCCCTGCCCTATAACACAATCAGCCAGGAGAAGTTTCCAAACAAAGGGAAAGAAAAGTGTGTACAAAGACCTAGCAATGAAAGAGGGGTGGAATGTTTAAATTACTAAAATCCACCAGTAAGGAAAAGATGGCCCTCTGTGGATAAGAGTGTATACTTGCAAAGTCTAGTTTCCAAAGCCCCAGGGAGGCTGGTCTTAGTCATGACTGGGGCCATTAGGAGGAAGACAGTAAGCAAACCAGCAGTTGAGTATAGAGTCCAGAAAAGGAAAGGACAAAGGGGGGTGTTGGAAGAGCCTTTAAAGACTGCCCAGAGGCGCCTGGCACTCCTGTTATCTTGGCACAGCGCTGCTGGAGTTAAGGGCAAAATCTCAGAAAACACCAACATTCAGGCTCTTTGGAAGCTGCAGATCCTGAGTGAACCACCCCACCTAGCTGAGTCTCAGCTTCCCTCATATACGGTGGGGCCAGCTGACAGGGATCTGGTGCCCGGTGCATGCTCCTCCATCTGAGGGAGCGAAGACCAGGTTTCAAGATGTCGTCAGGCTGCCTATGACCAATGGCCCGAGGCGAACTCAGGTCAGCTGTCAGAACTCAGTCTCATCAGCTCTTGGCTAGGAACGACGATGCCAGTCTCGCGGGGTGGTCACGAGTGGGTACGGGACTAGGGCTGTGAAAACACTTTGTAAACTGCAGCGCTCTCTTACAGGTCAGCTGGTATCCTCCCTTTGGGACACACGGACTTCAGAGGTCTTCGTGAGAGAACACTCACCCACGCAGCCAGTTCCAAGAAAAACACGAGAGCTGGGGCCCCTGTGGTTTACTGGTCTTGACTCACAGCAGCCCCTCCTGCAGGGTATTCAAATCCTGTGGCTGGAGGAGCTGCGCTTTCTGGCTTTCTGACTATTCAACGGGTCTGCTAACCACTCCCTAGGGCTGCAGCTCACACCCACTCTGCTCTAGTCCCGAGGGACAGTGCAGGCTTAGGTGACTTGCAAATGTATCCCAAGGCACCGCTGTTGAGGGAAACAACGTGTGAGGATGTGACCAGGAAGGCAGGAGGGAGCACGACTGTCCGGTGGTTGAGAGAGGAGAGGATGCCTGTCCTTGATGGCGGGTTATCAAGAAAAAGGCCTCAGACATGGCTGGACAGGTGCAGTAGGGGTCAGGAGGGAAATAATAAACAGAGACGTCACCCATAGTGAGACTAGAATTGCAAATATAAAAGTCAGAGAATAGAAAGAGGAAACAGGAAAGAGAAGGAAAAAGGGAGTTCAGGGCCAGACTTCAGAGGACACCAACATTTAGGCTCTTTGCAATAAAAGGAGCCAGAGGCTTGGGCAGATGATGAGCCAGAGATGAGGTGAAGAGCAGATCATGAGGGTTAGGGGAGCTGTCTTAGCTCTAGCTGCCATAAAAAAATACCACAGGCTGTGGAACTCTAACGGAAGTTTGTTTGCTCAGTTCTAGAAGCTGGAAGTCTAAGAACAGGTGCCTGATTCTGGAGAGGGATCTCTTCCTAGCTTGCGGGCTGTTCCCTCCTAGCTGCCCTCACAGGGCAGAGAGAGCAAGCTCTCTAGTATCTCTGCTTGTAAGGGCACTAATCCATCTTTATGAACTCATTTACTTTTAATTCCCCAAAGTCGGACAGGCTCGGAAAATAAATTGTGAGCTGGTAGGATGAGTTGCCCTAAGTCCTATGTGACCAGGACAGAGACCCCATTGGGGCAATTTGGAAGCCTTAGGTCCTTTCTCCCTGGAGGGAGAAAGCTGAGAGCCCACATGTGCAGTTAGAACGTAAACTTGGGGGCCTCCCTTCTGGCATGGGGGTTAAGATGCTGCACTGTGAAGCATCTGCAGCCGCTGCAGCACAAGCTTGACCCCTGGCCAGGGAGGGGACCCACATGGCGCAGCAGACCTCTCCTGCCTCGCCTGCTGCTCCTCTCAGCAGTGCATTTCTGAAGATCTGCCTGTTCTGCTCCCCACTCTGTCTCTGGTGAGTCCTTTCACCCCCTGCACCTCTGACCTGTCCCTCAGTTCTTGTCTGCATAAATAAATAAATCTTTAAAAAAGAATGTAAATCTGTGTCCATGCCCAGACATAGCCCAACCCAGAACAAGCTATGCCACACCTCCCCACCCTCCTGCACCATGGACCTACCCTGTAAGTATCTCCTCCTAACTCACTTCAGAGACCAGGCTGTTGTCTCCTTTCCTGAACTGGCTCCTCATGTATGAGTCTCTAATAAAGCCTCGCCTCATTCATTACAATTAGCAGTCCAGTGAATTCTTTCCCTAGAGGGTAAAGGACCCAGGTGAGGGCCTGTAACAAAATATCCTACTGTAACAGGGTCGTCCCCAGGAAAGGGGGAAGTTCCAGGATCCCAGTTCTTCCCTAAGTGGGTAGCTGAGCAGGGATATGAAAATTCTACAGAGAGGAGATAGGAGGACAGAAGGAAGCAGGATGGAGAGCAGCAAGGAGACCTGGAGGAGGCACAAGGAGCAGAGGGACATGTGAAGAAACTGCGCTTGCTTCTTGGTCCTAGACTGGTTGGAACAGATGTGGGTGAGAGGCCCGTGGGGAGGTGAACAATGGCAGCTTTCATCTTGGTTTTGATTTTGCTCTTTTCCTCCCGGATTTGTCTGACTCTCTCTGACCCTTTTCTATGGGTCTCTATTAAAAAGTCCTTTTTGGGCCTTGCTTTGGGCCAATCCTATTTGCTTGGACGTTTACCCTCAAGGAGATGGGTAACTTTGGATGCTTAACTTAGTAACTATGTTCTTTATCCTTTATATATTGTACCCTAATTATATTAAAGTTCCTTTCCATTAAAGGTCTTATATGTTTATCTTAGTGCAACAAATGGCAAAACCCATTCAGAGAGGGCAAGTTTAGAGGTTCTGGGGTGCCCCCTCCCTACCCTGTAACACTACCTCCAAAAACCATTGCATGGATGGTGATTAGGGCTTCAACATATGAAAGGGTGGGCGGGAGGGAAACAATTCAGTCTGTAGCAGATGAGATGAAAAGGGAAGATGGCAGCTCAGCGAGGGGGGGCCGCATTACCTGGGCCTAGAACACACACTGCTGAGTCTCCACCTGGCTCAAGAGCCCTGCGGGTAGCCCTGCCTCCGCCCCCCTTGAGGTGCCTTGGACCAGCCCCTCCCCTCTACAGTCTCAGTCACTGTGTCCATAACACAGGAGGAGCTGCTATTTTCCATGATCCCTGGGCAACTATCAGACTCTCAGCGAGGGGCGCAAAGAAGAGTCAGATCTGTTTCCAGCAGGGACAGTCAAGGCCAAGAGAAGGTAGGCGGGATGATGGGAGGTGTAGAGGCTCAAGACCTCCCTTACGATGGAAGGAGCTTAGCCCGGGAGCAGCAGGAGAAGAAGGCACTGCCCTCCTATAAGCTTCATGCTTTAAGAGAAGATGGTGGGGGGTTCATTTCCCCCACCCACCCAACTCCATCTCACCCCAAAATAAATGTTTCATTTGAGAGCTATCATCTTCTCAAAAAAAAAAGAAAGATTTGTTTGCATGATGTGACTCTGGGGGTCTCAGTTTCCTGTTCATCCAGCAGAGTCTAGATGGAGGCCACAAGCATCAGGAGATGCTAAGGGCAAAGATGGGGACGGAAGGACTGAGGCTGGGAGAATTGAAGGAGAGAAGGGCACAGAAAAGGGGCATTTTGAGCCTGAGGTCAGGGAGGCGAGAAGTCTGGGGGGCTTCCTGGGGCAGATGGTATCTGCGCTGGGAACTGGAAGCGTTCGACAGGGGAGGATGTGGGAAGAAGAGCATAGAATATTCTAACCAAAGATCTAGGAATGACATCAAAGGTAATACAAGTGAATTCTTTTCTGATTCAGGCGGAAAGACAGGGCACTGGCAGCACCAGAACACAAGGAAACTAGGGATGTAGTAAACAGTGGGGTCTTGGGCCTCCCTGGTGGCTCAGTGGGTAAAGCACCGCACTGTGAAGCAAAATGCAGCCACTGCAGCACGAGTTCGATCCCTGCCACCAGCCAGGGGAGGTGCCCACATGGCACAGCAGACCTCTCCTCCCTCGCCTGCTGCTCCCCTCAGCAGTGTACTTCAATTATCTGCCTGTTCTACTCCCCACTCTGTCTCTGGCGAGTCCTCTGAGCCCCCGCACCTCTGGCCTGTATCCCAGTTCTTGTATGCATAAATAAATAAATGGTTTAAAAAAAAAAAAAAAAAAAGAGGGAGGCCTTTACTAAGGGCAATGGGGAGCCACCCAAGAGTTTGAGCAGGGCAGTAACTTGATCCAACTTGGTCTGCTAGCTCCTGTGTGTATTGGGAAGTGGTGGGAATTGGACCTACACTTGGAACATAAGCTCAGCCACCCTTAGGGGTTCCTCTTCTCTTTCCCCCCTTTGATTTACTTTTTACTGGTTGAGGTAATCGGGTTTTACTGTTCAGTTTCACCAAGCTTTCGAGACACACATAAAATGGGTTATAACAGCTATTTTGTAGAATAGCGTGAAGAGCAAAAATGACCTGTTCTATTTTATAAAGTTTTTATGACCTTGATACCTAAACCTGATAGGTGCCATAAAATAAAGTGTAAGACAAATTTAAATATGGTCATAGAATCTGTTTAATCTTACCTAAAATGCTAGCAATGGGAATTCAGCAATGTGTAAGATATTTCATGGGCTAGTTGCTGCTGGAAGGATATTCCCCGGTGATGCACCCTAAACACTCCTTTGATGGTTCGGCTAACAAAAGCAATGCTGCATGAACTTTCGGAAACCTGCTTCGTAATGAACCTCTTAGAAGGCCTGAAATGCTCACCAGTGAGACTGCAGAATCCTTCAGTGTGGCTACTTTATCTTGACTGCATTCTCCCTTGGGGCTCTCCAAAACCATTGCTTCGATGGCAACACCCCACTAATGGTGCACAACAGTCCCTTGACCCCACCCCCTCATGGCTGCCAATGTTGGGCATGATCCAATTTGCTCAGTTTGGCAGTCAGTTGCCCCAGTGGAGAGCCACTGTCTTTAGGTCATCCCTCTCATGACTAATGGTCATCTGAGTCTACTGACTGGAAATTATAAATGTTACTTAAAAATAAATTTCATTAACTTTTCATATTATGTTTGTGTTTTGGAGGTTCTTGTTTGAGAGGTCCTCATTCCTAGTTATAAAAATGTCCCTCTACATTTGCTCAATCAACTATATTGTTTAAGCTTTAACAATTAAGTCTTGGAGTCCACTTTTGAAATTTTGGGTAAAGTAGGAATTCAGTTGTATTTTGATGTCGAGTCTGATATAGAGTTTCCAAGCCATGCACAAGTCAGCAGGACCTTCGCTCTGATCAGTGGTTCTACAGTTATCAGTATCCAGTTCCTTAAATATGCCTGCTGTCTCTGGATGCTCTATACCCTTTCACTGGGCTATTTATCTGTCCTCCCACCAGAGCTACCTAATTCTTTTACTACTACAACCTTGTAATATAGAGGACAAGCCCCTCCTATCCTTAGTTCAGCTACCCATGAACCTTTATTCTTTTTTTTTTCGTTTTTTTAAACTTATATATATTTGACATCAATTATAATCCCCATCACCATTTCACCCATGCACCATCACCTCAGTCCCCCGTGCTCCCGTCTGCCCTCAACCCTCCTCCTCCCCTCTCCCCACCAAGTGTCCCCAATTTGTCCTTGTCTTTTCATTT
>JAGFMF010011623.1:6234224-6268513 GCA_019455555.1 Galemys pyrenaicus
CTCCTGGCCGGCGGCAGGGATCGAACTCATGCTGCAGTGGCTGCGGTTTGCTTCATAGTGTGTTGCTTAACCCACTGCGCCACCAGGGAGGCCCACAAATAGGCATCTTGCTGCGAGCCCAAGGCATACAGGAGGAGCTAACTACCTGCAACTCCTGAATCCTGAATTACAGCAGAGAGCGGGAGAGGACATCCATGCATGCGCACAGCTCGCCTGCCCCACCTCACCGGGCCAGCCTGAGGCTCCAGACCAACCTTCTAGCTGCCTGGATAGGTACTGGTCTGGCGAGAGAGGGCCCAGCACACCTTTGGTCGGTCTTGACCAGCAGACCTGCAGGAAGGTCACTTACCCGACTGGCTCCTTGGCTCTGCAACGAGCCAGATAAAATCCCAGGGAGGGGCACTGAAACCCAGTGATCTTCCCTTCACCTGCTCGTGTAATGCTTTCCTGGCGATGTCGATGTTGGCATAGAAGACCAAGGGCGAGAGCGTGGGTTCTAGAGTCAGGCAAAGCTGGGTACAAACTCTGCCTCTGCTTCTAATTGGCTGGGTGAACTTGGGCAAGGTGCCCCCCTCTCTAAGTCCTCATCTGCAACACTGCAAAGGTAAGAAATGCCTCTTGAGCGAAGCTGTCCTACACAAAGCCGTCTCCTTAAAAGAGAAGAAACAAATCAGCCTGTGTTCGTGGAGGTTGCTGCTGTTAACACCACACGCCATGAACTTTGGGGCAGCTGCCTTTCCCAGAGGCGGTGGCTAGGCCTGGTGGGTCTCACAAGTGCTGCCTCTGCTGTAGGCAGTTGTATCATCCTCAGTCAGTCACTGGGCCCCTCCGGGCCTGTTTCCTCACATGTACTGGAGATAGAATGGTTCCCAGACCCCAACGAAGAAAATGGGGTAAAAGTTGTTAGAAAATTCTGTAGCATGACTCCATAAAGGAACATTATTTAAATGTGCCTGGACATCTGTAATTCTAAAATGCTTCCATTCCATATTGGTCAGAATACAGACAGAACGGAGGTGAAAAATAGCAGTGAAAGAGGGAAGATGAACTCAAAGGATTTTGAAAACTCTAATGATGCAAAATTCACTCAAACGAAGACACTGAAATTTTGTCTTCCCTCTTTCTTCTGTGGCTGTTCTTGTTTTATTCTGGATTGAGATCTTGTGTGTTTGTGTTTATTTCCTGAGAACATTTGTCTTTTTTGCTTTTTTCTAATGTCACCAAACAATATAAGTACTCCAGGTAAGAGCATAAATAAAATGCTATGGGACAACACACAGAGGCCAGTCCAAGGGACACTGGTCATTCCCAAGAACGAGTGAGGAGTCCTCAGTGCCCATTAAAACCCTCCATGCCACACGGCCTTGCCAGATCCTGAAAATTACTTAGGAGCAAGAAGTGGCATCAGACAGACCTGTGATTAAATCCAGGGCTGCAATTTCAAAGACACGTGACCCCAAGTCGCCCCCTTGTGAACAGGGGTGGTGACAGGCATTTAAGAGTAGTTGTGAGGTTAAGTGAATCAAGTCCACCCTGGGCTTGCCCCAGTGCCTGGCCCACGGTAAGTGTTCAAGGGACAATGGAGCTGAAAACCAAGGCTCTGTTTGAAACGTTGAAGGCTGCAGGTATTTTTCTGCTTGTAACCAATTTTCCATGGAACACCTCTTTGCCTTCTTCACAACCCAAAAGGGTCTACAGACTAGGATTCCTTGGCACTGGCTTACTGTTGAGAAGTCTAAGTTTAGAGAAGGGAGGTGACTGGCCCAAAGTGACGCTGGGAATGAAAAACATGAAGAAGATCCTGGTCCCTTTTCGGGCCCTGTCATACAAGGCTGCTTCCCCCTCAGGGCAGAGCCTGAGAGGCTGTTCAAAGTACTCACCCACAAAGTCCCCCACCCAGGGTGAAATTCAAGACCTCAGATCGTTCCCAGGAAAGCCAGTGTGACTCAGCTTCCCCAGACTGACCCCCATCACTTCCGAGCTCTCCCACCCCCTTCCGGGACGCAGAGCTGCCCAGGTGCCGGGAATGGGCCCGGCACCTGCTCCAAATGGGCAGACCCCCTGCGGCTGGAAAGGCGGTATGCTCTGCCCCTAGTTTCCAGGATCTGACGTGCGTGCCCGCTGCTCACCTACTGAGGGAATCTCCCTGGACCACATCAGCAGGTTTTCAGTGACGTCAGCATCGGGCAGCTTCCAGGCCCTGATTAGTCATGCCCCTCTCAGGCCCCTTTGTGATGGGAATGCAGAGACCCCAGAACAGCCACCACAGGGCCATCTCTGCCACATCACCGTCTTTGCTTTTTTGTTTTGTTTTGTCTAAAGCCCTTAAGTTTGGAGAACTAGTCTGGGCTCAGGGGTCACATACAAGCTGGTGTGTGGCTGCAGTGGGCCCTGGGGCCATGTCTATGGCTCCCCAACTGATCCGCCCTCTCATCACACAGATGGAGAAACTCAGGTCCAAAGAGTTTGAGAACACCTGCCCAACACACTCAGGCATCGGACCGTCACTCGTACTCAGAGGTGACTTGTGGGCAGCTCTATCTCCAGAAACAACACTTATGTTTTACTTCAAAGACCTGTCTTCAAAGACCTGGCTTCTTAACCAAAATGCTTGATTGCATTTTCAATGTTCACTAATGCAAACGTTGTGTATGAATGTTATAGAAGAAATTTTATTTAAAATCAAAACTAGCCATAGTTGTTTCTGCCTCTGAAAGACACGCAAATCATTTTTACCAAAGAGGAGATAAATCTGTATAGTGTCCTCTCTGGCAGAGCTAGCAAGGAAAAGAGTGACATACTGAAGGTTTTCCCTGATTCTCCTACACTAGTAAAGGGGGTGAGGGGCACTGAAGACCACTGTGTTGCTTTGCAGGGTTTCTTTGGGTCAACAAAAGGAGACAGGTCCTGTGCACGTGGCCTGCAGTCTCAGTCTAGATTGTCCTCCTTCTTACAAGGACAGGAATTGCAGGCCTAGGGGAAGGAGTCCCCCACATGCTTAAGTAGAGAGAGTTAGAGAGGAAACAGAATGGCAGAGTAATATGACAGTGTGGTGCAGGCAAATTGGTAGCATAAAGTTAGCATAAAGTCATTTGTATTCCTAAGATCGAAGTCCCTCCAACCTCTGCTAGAGTGTACAGTACACAAAAGCCTTGAGTGATCATTATTTTTGTTTGAGCAAATTGAAGAAGAGCTGCTGGGGTAAGTGGGGTAGGCGAGGGCAGCAGCCTGAGTCAGCCTAGAGGCTGAATGACAGAAGAGGGATCTCGGGAAGAGGTGACCAGTAGAAGCCTCTCCCCACTACAGAATCACCTACATGATCTCCTTTCCCCTTCTACATGCTATCAGAGCCTGAACTCTGTTGAAAGCCACAGAGTGCTCATCCTTATTAGGAACTTCATTTTCCTAGCTTTCCTTGCAATTAGGAAGGACCATGAGACAGTGAGTTAGACACTGGCAGAAGTCTAGGAATTCTAGACAAGTATTTCTGTCTTGGAAAAAATGCAACAAAATCGCTACACCATCACATTCTATGTCCCTTCTTTCTTTGACCACATACACTACACTGATAGCAACAGGAGCCATCTCACCACTGTCCAGTGGAAGTTTCCAGATTGATGAAAGTCTTTCATATCTACACTCACCCAATATAATAGTCATTAGCTATTTGAAACGTGACTGGTATGACTGGGGTAGTGAATCTTTTTATTTTTACTCAACTTTAATCTAAATGTAAGCAGCTACATGTGGCTTTTAACTAGTGATTACCTTACTGGTCAACTAGAATTAAAGAATCATAGGCTCTCTAACTGTATATTGTGATATCATCACCAAACTCCTTGTGATGGGAGACAAATCCCAAATTTGTAAGCTGCTGTAAATCAAGTTTTCTGGCAGAAGATGGATCTCAGGGAAGAGATGACCAGAAGCCTCTCCCCACCATAGAATCACCTACCCAGTCTCCTTTCTCTCTTTTCACGCTATCAGAATGCCAAGTGCATTCTAGCTGATACCACCCGGGAAGAGACAGGAGAACTCCAGGGATCCTACTGCCCAGGGAATCATACTCAAGTTGATCAATCCTATTTTAGTTGCATCTCAAAGGACAACTAACAAACATTAACATGAAGGTAGAATGGACCTAGCAGAAGGCAAGGGGGAACAGAACCTCCTTCAGGTCCTCTCTTTGGTCAAAAACACAAACATCTAAAGCAGCAAGATTGGAGGAAGCTGGCAATCTAGGACCATAATGAAGGGAGAGAGAGGCACAAGAACCTCCTGGTTCTGGCTCTGGTCCTTCCCCTGCCATGCTCACCTTGAGCAAGGCACTTCTTCCCTCCGAAGTCAAAGCCCTCTTGGGTAAAGTGGAGACCATGAGACTCTTCCTGCCCAGTCCAAAGAGTTGTTGTAGGTCTCAGTTCTGGATGGATAGAAATACATTTGCAAACACAAAGGTGCTGGTGAGGAAATCTGGAGATTTTTCCTGGAAAAACTGGAGGCCTCAGAAAGTCCCACCACCTGATCCAAGAAACATAAACAACCAGTATTCTGGTCTGCTTAATTCTGCAGGCCCAGATTTCAACTTTAAGTGCTAGAACATTCTACCAGCCTTGCAAAGGGGAGAAGAGTGATCTGGGCAAGGAACCCAAGTCTCATCAATAACCATGGAATAAACACCAGATAATTCTAGTTAGTACTTGGAGTGACTATAGGTCAGGTCCTGCAGACGTGGGTGATTTAACCAAGCCTTCACCACTGCCCATCAGAGGTGTTCAGATCCCTCTCCCCTCCCCCAAGCATGGTGATCAAAGCTGAACACAGACATAGGTGATAAATTAGTAAGACTTCTAGGGTAGCTTAGAAGTGGGGAGCTAGAAAAGAACAGGTACCCTTCCAGGAAACTAAAGGTACCAGAATGTTGGTGGGATTTGGAACTAGAAGAACAGCTCTTGGGTGGAATTACAGAAAACGTTTATATTACTCCTACCTTCAACCCTTTACCCACCAATAAAACCAAACAGCTTTGTGTTGTAATTAGTTACATATTGCTAAAGGACCATTTCTTTAAAAGGGTGAAATATAATGTAGTTTTACATAAATATAAACTAAACATGTATCAAGGATCTTACTTACTCTGTTAATTAGTAGGGGAACCTGTAGGACATCATAATTGTTTCCCAAAAATCACATATACACAAACAATAGGAAATGCTGAGATGAACTTAACAAATAGATGCATAAGTGGCTTATTCCACAGGGGAAGTGGTGAACCAATCATATTTCCACCAGATAAAAAAAATCATTTGTATATCTATGGACAAAAAAACATTTGCATTGTTCTCAGTTATCTACACCTTACAGAGTTCTGAAATAGCTCAAAGGCAACGAAAAAGACGGGCTGAAAAAACACCTAGTTTTCCACTGAATATACCCAGTCATATTTTTGGTCCATTTCAAAGTCATTTCTACCTTTCCTGCAACATCTGGGTCGTAAGTCTACCATCTGACCTACTAACTCCACAGCTGCCGTGGGAGCGACTCCGGGAAAAGGATGCCGGCGTCTGGCAAGAGATGTACTTGCTGAAGCTAGGGAGGGCTCAGGAGGGCACGAAGAGGCAGGGACTACAGGATTCTAGACCTCAAGGAGACTATACCAAGGACTATTTATAGAAGCAGGAACTGAGGCCAGAGAGAAAAGGGGATTTTCCTAGGACGCCTTATCCTCCAAAGCACACACCTTTTAAGGCAGAAGGGCTGAAAGAGGGGTGTACCAAGGGTCTATTCATCTCCCATCTCCCACCACCCCGAGAAGACCACTGGAGCCCTCCTCCACAGCTGTGCCCACCCCTCCCAGTATCCCACTTATAAAACAGGGGGTAGTTACCATGCCTCCCTCCCAAAGCCATGTAGTGAGTTTTAACTGGGGTCAAATACCTCACAGCAGGTGTTCCATAGAAATATTTTCCTTCATCCTGATGAGTGACCCTGTGACCTCAGAGCAGAAGCAAGGGGCTGGGGCATGTCAGTCATTTTGCTTTTACTCCAACAGCAGATTGCAACAAACACTTCTTGTCCCTAGATGAGTCACAGGCTACTTTCCGGTCCATATTACATCGGTCCATATTGCATTCAATAGGACCACCCTCAGGCCAATGCCATGTTTTCTTTTTTAAGATTTATTTATTTGGGGCCTCCCTGGTGGCGCAGTGGGTTAAGCAACGCACTATGAAGCAAACCACAGCCACTGCAGCATGGGTTCGACCCTGCTGCCGGCCAGGGAGGGGACCCACATGGCGCAGCAGACCTCTCCTGCTGTGCCCGCTGCTCCCCTCAGCAGTGTGCTTCCATTGATCTGCCTGTTCTGCTCCCTGCTCTCTGTGGTGAATCCTCTCACCCCCCCCCACCTCTGGCCTGTACCCCAGTGCTTGTATGCATAATAAATAAATCTTTAAAAAAAAAAAGATTTATTTATTTATGCATACAAGAGCTGGGGTATAGGCCAGAGGTGTGGGGGGTGAGAGGATTCACCAGAGACAGAGCAGGGAGCTCCTACTGAGGGGAGCAGCGGAGGAGACAGGAGTGGTCTGCTGCACCATGTGGGTCAGCTCCCTGGCCAGGGATCGAACTCATGCTGCAGTGGCACCAGCTGAGATTTAACCCCTTGTGCCACCAGGGAGGCACATGTTTTCTGTGTCAGCTCGTCCCTTATAACAAACCTTAAAACAAAACAATAAAGGAGACATCAAAAAAAATTCTAGAAGTCACTCCCACCAGGACGGGCTCTGGGGCCTGGGGCTGTGGTCAGAGGTTGGGTGGCTCAGATGCCCAACTGGCAGTGGGGACAGGAAATGTGGAGCCCCCGCTGATCAGGCCCTCCACACAGGGAACCCGACAACAGAGACGCAGAGCTATTTCCCAGCGCGAGCTGCTAGTGTGGTGTGACCTTCAAAGAGCCGGCAGGACTGGGCGGCGCAGCGCTGGGTCCTGTTATGACTGAGCCTCCATCACAGCATTGTGTTGTGAACAGCTTTGGTCTCGGTTCTCTGCACATTCTCAATTTCGGGGCATCCCTGATTTCTCTCTGCAGAGAAATTCAGAAGAGGCCCAGGCTAGAAAGTGGTGGGGTTCTGTTTTGGTTTTCCCCACATGCACACTCAGATCAACATATAATGGCGCCTCTTCCCTTCTCTGGGAAGAAACTTCGCAAAAACAGCAAAGTCAGGCAGAAAGGGACCGTGAGGCTTCTGGATCCCGTTCTCTGCCATTACCAGGTCCTCCAGAAACTTCCCTGAGAGCAGAGTCCTGCCTCAATCAAGGCTACTCAGACAAACCTCAGAAGAAGGCCCACCACATTCCTCCGGCACTTTGAAGCCTACAGATCATTCTCTTGCCCAGTCATTTGAGAAAATCTGACCCAGTTTCACCAGATGCGCAAGATGAAGTTCTGAAAATCCAAATAATTTGACTGGGATAATACAGATGAGTCAGGACTAAAACCCACATCTCCCATCGTGGATGGGAAAGGGAGGCCAGAGGAAGGAAAACCACCTCCCAAGGTCAAGCAGGAGGCAGCCTGAGGAGCCGGGATCGGGCCTTATGTCCTCCCTGATGACAGTGTTCATTCTACCGCCCCGCCTCTCTCCTGGAGATCCGTCAGCAAAGATGCTCTGTCTGTGAGCCATGGACATTTCCTTTGAGGACAAAGATGGCAGAGAACCCTCCCACCCCCCAATGATGCATTGTCATGGTGCTTTGTTGACAAAAGTGTGGGTGCATGGGAATCCAGCAGGAGAGAGGTCCCTGGCTCAGCAGCATTTGCCACGAGTTCTCACCTGGATTCTATTTGCACCCCCTTTTCACCCATTTGAGTGGCATCACTGTGGACACATCGTGAAGGTGACAGAGTCAAATCAGAGTTCCGCCTCCTGCTTGAGAATAAATATAAGACAAATAGACATAACTCCCAAGACCTGCCCTCATTAGAATTCCTAGCTTGACAAAAAATAAAAGAGGTCATCGCTGGACCGTGACTTGCTGTGACCAATGTAGTGTGTAGAGCTGCGTGGTAGGGAACAGCCTGCCTGAAATCAGCATCTCCTATGTGGAGTGTTTATCATCGTGATTTCCTAAGCACAGCTCATATTCGAAGCCACGGCTTATCAGGGGTTAAGGCTCAGAGGAGCAGTGGAACGTGTGCTCCCTTGGTCTCCCTCAATTTGAGCCTATCTGGGAAGTGGCTGCCTGTCTCTGCATCGCTCCCCAACACCGCCAATAAGTGAACCTAACAGGTGCCATAGATTACTATTCCACTTCTTCCCTGCCCTGTAACTATTATTAGGACTGCATATTCTTTTCTGCCTTGTGACTTGGTATCATCCCTGAATAGAAATACGTACATACCCAGAGTCCATTAACAGTGTGCACAGGACTTAGTCGGTGGGACGGGATGCCACTGGAAGAGGCGGACGATCTGTTCCAAGCGACAGTCCTAAGACGCGCCACGTGTTTCTGCTCTCATTTGTTCTCCTGCTGTTTGCTGTGATGAGAGAATCCTGAAAGTAGTTTCTACACCCCCGTTCAGGTCCCAGGATAAGGATCGTGAAGCAGACTGAAACCGACCCTCAGTCTAGTCCCTAGCCCTGTTGATCCAGTCTAAGCCCCACAGAGGTGCATGAGCTAATTCTGCAAATTTCTGAGTAAGAAAAAGTATATGTCATCATCAACCAGTGACATTTTTAAGGAGAGAGAGCTATTTGTTATATCACATTAAACAACAACAACAAAACCCCAAAGTCTGACCAATACGGACATAAAGACTGTTATTTAGGTCATTACACCCAAAAAATAATCTCTAAATCGAATCAGTCTTCCTCATCTCACGTAACCACAGGCAACTTGAAAAATTTTAAGTTTAATATTAAATTTAAATACAAATCAATTATAAATGGACACCGTGGCATCTAGTGTGCGTTGCTAAATGATGTTTTGGTCAATGATAAACCACATAGACAACAGAGGTGCTGGAGGTGATCTCATATAGCCCAGGTATGTAGGAGGTTCCACACTCTACGTCACTCGCACGACAAAGACATCACCTGGCCAGGTATTTCCCAGGACCCACCCCACCATTAAGTGACTATACCTAGCAGTACATCAGTCTTTTATGAACTTGGACCAAATGAATCCACTGCCCAACAGATCACTACATGGGGTTTATTCAGGGGCTCAAACCAGGGCAACAACCAAAGACAGATTTGCATATAAGAGGACAAACAAATATATTGCAAAAGTCCACTTTGTGGTGAGATGACAGGGCCATTAGGGGAATCATGCTTCCTCACCACTCCCACACAAGGCCCTGGGAGTGCTTAAGAACTGAAGTTCTCAGAGATCAAGTATGGACCTCATTTGCAAAAGGGATGGGGGGAGAGTTCAAGTTTCTTTTGCAAGATTGGAACCCTTTGTTTACATGTACCCTCAATTTATGAAATCGACAAGAATGAAACTGTTCTGTTTGAAGGCTGTGCCAGAGGTCAGGGGCCTCTCCTTTCAGCCTTTTCCAAGTTCCTGGGGTGATAGTATACGGATATCAGTTCAATAGTAGGGAAAATATATCCAAGAAAGGGAAATGATTCTATAGGGCCCAGTGGGAAAAAAAATAGGATTTTAGTGTCCCTGAAAACTCACTCTAAATTCCAGCACCCAGAATGTCTTCCAAGCCAATACTGTGGGAGAGAGGGTCATTTTTAACCTATTTGGAGAACATCCGATATAGACACAGAAGCCAGCGGGAATCTTGACACCAGGGGCATCCCCTGTCCTGTCCGTTGGCGGCAAGTAAGGCAGGGAGTGCTGTTTCTGTGGAAAGCGAGCCTCGAGTGCAAGGTTTTGACTCAAAGAATCAGCAGACGAATCTCAGAATCATCTCCTATGTTAGTGGCCATCCTTCTACCTGCAGGCACCCGTGTCCTTTGTGAATCAAAGTGACAGGAGCAGAATCTCTGAGCCCACTCCTCCTCAGTTATATTTGGGAGAAGATTTGAGGTGCTCTCAGGGAGCCCGGTGCTCTCATAGCTGTCAGCACCTGAACTCGACACCCATCCCGAACACATAATCAAGTGAAATCACTAGCGTGCACTCAGGAAGACAGCTCTTCAATATTTCAGTGCAAGCCTTGGAGGAAGGGATAAAAGGATTGAGATAGAATGAGACAGGCCCTAGATCTCTTTTATCAAACTTATGAGGGTTAGACTGAGTGTGCTTAAGTGATAGGAAACAAAATAACTGTTATTCCACTTTCCCCCCTCCCTTGGTAACATTATATAACATCTTTTTCTTTCTTCTGAAAACAGATATAGAAATCTGTTTTGAATTAGGGCATCTAGGAACTGGCAAGACACACTTTAAAGAAACAGGAGCCATGTGGGATGGAAGGGGTGATCCCGAGTAATGTGCAAAGAACCAAGATGAGGATCTGGGGTTCCTGGTAGCCCCCTGAAATTCACATAAACAAGTCTTTTTGCTCTTCCAGGCTTTGGTATTTCCCATAATTTAAAGATGGGAGAAGGACCAGAAAAGAATCAATAAAGACCTATCCTGGAAAGAGCCATCAGAATTCAGTCCCCTAGAAATAAATCTGGTTTGATGCCCTAGAACTTGACCTTGAAAGAGGAGCACTATGTGCAGATCAAGTAAGTGAATCTAATTTTGCTTGAATGTAAGCCAGTAAACAAATAGAGCATTTACTTTGTGTTGAAGATTCAGGCCAATTGCCAGAATCTACAACAGAAGGAAATGACCGAGTGAGTTCATCTAACACCATCAAAACAAATCGAGCTTTTTTTCATCTTTGAGGAAAATCTGATGACTCTTATTGCCAAATCTTTTGCACTGACGATTATGAAATTTCAAATCATGATTAACTTTTACATGAATGATGTTTTACTTTAATTTTCACACTACTTATGAATTTAATTTTTATACTAGTCATTGTTTTATGCCTTACATAAATTTAGTATTATTTTCAAGTATTTGAAGCCATTAATGAATGATAAACGTTCTTCAATCAATAGAACTAAAAACAAAATTACTAAATTTATCAGTGCAAAATTACTAAATTCGTCTTCTTAAAAAATACAGATAATCAGGAACACACAGGACTATGAAGGCAGGGAAAGACTGCATTCTTTAAAACGTCTATTGAACAGGGTGGAGGGGAGGTCTTCTCTCTTGCTGATAAGTACTATAGTACTCTGCAACTGCCCAAGAGAAGCTCATCTTTCTGGTATTATTTTCTGACTTGACAAAGGCCAGAGGACTGAACCCCAAGTCCCTTGCTTCCTGGTTGGGTTCTCAGGACGGCACAACTATCTTCATGTTATGAATTAGCTCTCTCTGAAAAGGCTTCTTGTCTCCAAAATAGACTCTTCCCTATCACTAAGTAAAGCTTATGAAGTCTTTCACAATGACTCAATCAGAAGCAAAGATTCCCCAGCACAGAAGCAAATGATAATATAAACACCCACAGCCTGTGTCTGTGCCAAAGTTCTAGTTCCCCATGGGCCACGGGCAGTCCCCCAAGCCAAGATGGCCCCAGACGAGCCAACCCCTGAAAGTACTGGAGACAGAAAACTTCTCTCTACTGTCTCTTTTCCCTTAGATTGGACATGATGAACACGTCATCCCCCTCTTTGCCTTCCTTTTCTCTCTCTCTCTTGCTCCACTGATCCTCCGTTCAGTAGGTCAACCACCTGAAACCAGTTGGATCCATTAAAGATCCCCAAGTCCCATGTCACCCTGTTCCTAAGTCTTTGCCAGTGACAGTGAACTGCCCTCCTGGTAAGTCCCTGGGTCTGCCTTTAGGGCTTGCTTCCATCATCGGGTTGTTGGCAGAAGTAACACACACACGGAAGGAAGGAAAATAACCTGCATACCGCCACTTATCACTTGTAGCCTCTTCTGCTGTCTGGGCAAGCCTGCTGCTGGGACATGAAGAACAAGTGAAATAGAGTCAAGTCACTGCAGCTGTCTCAGCACTGGTCACCTAGCTTCTTCAGCAGCCTGCCAATTCCCCAAATGAGTGGCCAAGTCCAGCCAACATCAGCGAAGCTGCCTGGGTATCCACCCAGACACATGAGCAACACATGGGCATTGCTCCAAGACAGTTAGGTTCTGCACTTCTTTTTTTTTTTTAAGATTTATTTATTTATGCATACAAGATCTAGGGTACAGGCCAGAGGCGTAGGAGGCTAGATTCACCAGAGACAGAGTGGGGAGCAGAACAGGCAGATCAAGCAAAACACACTGCTGAGGGGAGCAGCGGGCGAGGCAAGAGAAGTCTGCTGCGCCATGTGGGTCCCCTCCCTGGCCGGGGATCGAACTCACGCTGCTTCACAGTGCTGCGCTCAACCCGCCATGCCACCAGGGAGGCCCAAGTTCTGTACTTCTTAGTCGGCGTTATTGTGGCAATAAGTGATGTACAAGATCTGACATTTACCCGTTTCTTCTGTGTCCTGTGCTGGGAAAACTTGGTCATGGTCCTTGCCTCCTGGGATCTCAATCTGCTAGTGAGACACAGAGAGCACCTCTTTATCTAGGAAGATCTTGCCTCACCACCCCACCAGAACACCTAAGAACTAATTTCTAGCATCTTAAAAGTAAGACAATTGATTTGGAGGTAGAGGTGGTGGACTAGCAATAAATAAAAGGTCCAGATACAACTGATAGAATAAATTTTCAAAAAATAGCAGGTATTAAACACATATGTTTTGTTGCATCATATGAAAAGCCCAGAGCATGACATTCCAAGGCTGAAAGAGTGTTCTGCAAAGTCAGCTATTCACAATCCTGCTATTTGGATGCTCCACCATCCCTAAAACATAGCTCCAATCTCAGAGCCCACAATAGCTGCTTGAACTCTAGGCATCACCTCCAAATTCCAGCCAGCAGGATGGAAGAAATATAAGAGAATATTTCCAGATGTCCATAAGACACTACTGCTTATTTGCTTTAGCCAGAAATTTCTCATATCCACCTCTACTGCTAAGAAGACTAGAAAATAAGAATTTAATTCAGATAGGTATATGCCCAGCCACTAGTGGAGACTCTAGTATTAAGGAAAAAGTGGTGGATGGAAATTGGAATACAATTAGTGGTTTTTGATGCAAGTTCAAATAAGGTTTAGATCAAACACACCTAGACCCACATCACTGTTTAACCTGGGTCTCAACATGTAACCTTGGGGAAACTCTTCCCATCTTGACACCTAGCATTCTAGCCTGTACAGCGGGGCCGAGAGAGAGAGTTGGTTTGTCTGGTCTCCTAAAAGCCCAGTGGTGCTCTTTCCCTTCTAGAATCAGAGTGGGTGTTCCAAAGGTGCTAACCTTCCATCAGATGCTGGCAGAAATCTACCTATTTGCACATGCATGTGACGTTTCCCCTTTAGTCTGAAAAGATTTAGCGAACAAAAGGGAAAACACTGGCACAGACCTGTTCAGATAAACAGAGAGATCTACCCAAGTCCTCTCGTGGCTGCTTCTCAGGTTACACAGAACTGGCTGTCTCGGGCTGCATCTACCATGAGAATGAAGACATTCTCGGCCATCAGACTGCCAATATCCCAGAAAAGGCTGACATCTGCCCAAGGGGATTCACTGTGACTGTGAAGAGCCCAGAGGCTCCTGAAGAGGGAGCGTCAGTAACATCAGTGTCAAACTTAGTTTCTTTGGGATGAAAGAGAAGAGGCTCCAGGCTGACAAATGGTAGGGAAATAGATAGGAACTGACTGCCGGTGTCTTCTGCAGCCTCGTACAGAATGCAGTCAAGGGTGTTACACTGGACTTCCCTTACAAGGGAGGTCTACCTGTGCTTACTTCCCCATCAACATTGTTATTCAATGGTTTCGCTTGCAGGAGGAAGGTAGAGGAACCAAATAAGTATAATAAAGTGAAATTCAAAACATTAAGCAAATATAGATCAGAGACAGTTTGTAGGGGAGGAGGGAGAAGGATCAGGACAGATGGGAAGAGCACAAGGGACTGTGGAGGTGGTGCTGGGTGAATTGGTGGTGGGAATTTCACAGGGAAATCACACCTGGTACAAATATGAAGGACGATGTAATAAATACATATTTTTTAAAAATTTTTTTCAGGAGAATGGGTCTTTTGTTGAAATCTGAAACTTCTTTGGTGAGAAATGCATTTGCAAAGTTTGGATGAGACCAGGCATAGTTTGCTGACCATCTCCAGCCCAGAAAAATGAGTTCATTCTTGAAGGAAACAACCTTGATCTTGAATCAAATTCAGCAAGCCACGATAGTTAAAACAGGGATATCCGAAATTCTGGGGATGGTATCTATATATCTGAAAAATGAACAGTTCCTCAGGTTATTGAATATGATTTAAGTTGTCCAGCTACAAAAGCAGCAATTTACTGGATGACTTCTCAGAACTATTTGTGATATATCTGTAAGATGTAATTAAAAAGTCATTATTGATTTGTCAGGGAGAAAAAGAATTGGCTGTATCTGGAGACTAGAAACTTCTGAAGCTGACTTTAGATACCCTCAGGCACCTCTCAGTGGCCTGAGAACAAAGATAATTGTGCTGCAAAGAAGCTGTGTCAAAGATTTGAGACAGGAGACTCAGATATTCAAAATCCAGTCAGGCAACATTTATGTGGCCCTATTTGGAATAGGACTAGAGACCAAAACCTTTCAATTTACCACCATCAAATTATACAGCCCATATGTACACTTCACAAAGAGAGAAAGAACTCTGACTTGGAGTCCAATGAAGTCCTTCACTAAGTCTTGCAAAACTTGACAGTTGTGTGATCAAAGAAACTGCAGTCAGGACTTGCTCATGTATCCCCAGGTGATGCCACTGTTGCATAAGCATCAGAGGGTGTCATCACACACCAAGATGGGAGAGCTTATGACACACCTAGGCTATCTGGGGAGCCTGCTGCTCCCAGGATGCAAACACGTCACTGCACTGAATACCGTAGGTGAATGTGACCAGTGGCGTTTGTGTATCTAAACATATCTAGTGTCTCCCTGGTGGCCTAAGGGTTACCTCTCAGCACTATCTCCACAACAGCCTGAGTTCAATCTCTGGCCAAGGAGGGGACCCACATGGCGCAGCAGACCTCTCCTGCCTCACCTGCTGCTCCCCTCAGCAGTGTGTTTCAGTCAATCACCTATTCTGCTATCCACTATGTCTTTGGTGAATCTCTTGCCTGCTGCACCTCTGGCCTACACCCCAGTTCTTTGATGCAAAGATAAAGAAATCTTTTTAAAAAAAATAAACATATCTACAGTGTTAACAACTGCTATGTCCCCAGGCAATAGGAATTTGGGGTCCACAGTCTTAAAGTACATGATCTGTCATTGACTAAACTTCCTTATTTGGTAAAGGACCATACCTTTTCCCTTGTAGCTTGGGCCAATATCACAACTTCAAATCTTAGAGAGTGAAAGTCACTTCCATAACCTAGATCAAGAACCTCTTCATCCAAAGTAAGCCTATAGACTTTGTCTTGATCTACTTTGAAAACATTGATATTGGTTAAATGTGAGGTGGTCAAAATTATTATACTTTTATAAATAGACTTATTTGCTACTCAGAAATCTTCTTACTTTAAAATTCAAGTATTACTTCATGGTGAAAGGAAAGAATTCAACCCAAAATGAATTTTGGAGGGGCCTCCCTGGTGGCGCAAGGAGCTAGGCACCACACTATGAAGCATCCACAGCCACTGCAGCACGAGTTCAATCCCCGGCCAGGGAGGGGACCCATGTGGCACAGCAGACCTCTCTTTTCTCTCCTGCTGCTCCCCTCAGCAGTGTATTTCAGTAAATCCACCTGTTTTGCTCCCCACTCTGTCTCCAATGAGTCCTCTCACCCCCACACCTCTGGCCTGTAACCCAGTTCTTATATGTATAAATAAATAAATCTTTAAAAAAAATGAGCTTTGGGGGCAGCAAAACACTCATCTGCCATGAACCTCACAGTTTGTATGAATGAATAGCGACAAAAAATCAGAAACTTTAAGAATTGAGTGTTCACTCTGTCTCTAGAAGTTTGACTTCAATGTCTCAATAAATCTTTAAAAAGTCCTTAAAGTCAGACATTATAATTCCATAGCACTGTCCCTTCAGGCAAGGACACCAAATCTCAGAGAAGTCACATGACATGCCCAAGGTCACACAGTTGACACACGGCTGAGCTGGGATTTCATTCCACGCCATGGCTCCAGAACAAGGGACTTAGGGCAGTGCCTGGCCCACAGTTAACACTCATAAAGGCTGATTCCCCATAAAATGACTCTTGCCTACATTCAGGCAAGGTGGTCCCAGAAATCCTGCAATCCGCAGCATTTAATTGACTTCAGGGGAAAAGCCCATAGGCTCTCCTACCCATTCCAGCTTCTCTGCCAAAGCCAGAGGATTTGCCTTAATTACTGGCTTCTGAGAATGTTGAATTTCACTTTTTATGCTTTCATCAGAAGAGTCCTTAGATACAAATCTCCTTCATATGCTTGAGAAGCTGGCAAACTCTTAAAATCAGTTCCAAGGCTAAGTGAAGACTCGTGAAAAGGGTGGGACCTGGGTGTGCTGTCTTCAACCAGGGGGTCAGATGTTAGAGATGGAAAAGCTGCCTCCAGCTGTGTGTAGCTGCACCAGGACCTCTATGGGCACTCCTTGGACCATCAACAGGCAGAGAGAACACTGGAAGAAGAGATGTGGATACCACCCAGTAGGTGAATGTACAGATTTGGGAAAAATACAATCTCTTTCTCAACTGTTTTTTAATATTTTCTCTGTGAGAATTTCTCCTTTGCTTTGTAATATGCTTTTCCATTTCCTATAACTTGGCACTATCCAAGAGCGTGTTCTCTACGTCCCCTTTATTTACTCCTTTCAAATAGCAAGTCAATAAAATAGATTTTTACTCAAATCCAAATAAAACTTATTTATGCACCACCCCTTCACGTAAATATGGCGCTGTGCTGCGACGCATGTACTGTATAAGGAGATATACTATTAAATAAACAGCAGTACTGTCAGGGTGAGAAAAGAGTTGGACTCAGGCTTATCTATTTACCATTCAGTCAAATCACCCCCTTCCTATCCTCATCCAGCATCTCAAGCAGGTAAAATGGCGGAGCTCGGTAAACACCAGCGCTCACAGAGGTGGGTGGCTACTCAAAGGAGCCTCGTGTGGCTTCAGGGAAAGCACAGATGTCTGTCCACAATACACCTCACCGTGCAACAGCAATTTCACACCTTCCAGTTGTTCTTGACCTGGGCAAGGTGGGAATTGTGGGTCCTCTTTCAGCTGACCAAAGGAGGATTGGAGAGGGGAATAATTCGTCCTGACTGTGAAAAACAGAAGCCTGAATGTACCTGAGGGTGAGGAATCTTTTGGGTCTCGAGCTACCAGATGACTTAGTCAAAAGGAGGAAGCATCCCAGGGATAAATGGGGTACAGCCTGTGGCTCCCGCCTCCCCCACAACGAGGAGGGAGGAGAACAAATTCAGCACTGAGAGGGACTTCCCCACAGGAGCCCCTGAGACAGGACCTGTCACCATGTCTCGAGGCCCCTCTCAGGTGAGAGGGACTTTGTAAAGGGGACTACGCCCCCTCTTTGGAACCTAAGCCCTTTCCATTGGTCCCCAAAAAGCCCAGAAAGATGTTCTCTGGCTCTGCTCCATGTCAAGAATGTCACTGTGAAGTTTCACTGTAACAAAGAGATGATTCAGTAATTAGTCAGAGAAACCATAGAAGTTCAGAGATGTTCTCCTGGAACACAGCATCTACAGCAAGCTGGGTTTTGCCTCCTGCTGTGCAGTTTTTGCGTTTGGTGTCGGATCTGAGTAATAAGTGACAGATAAAATGACTGGTGACAGTATTTACCTTCCTTCCTCAGCACCCCCACCACACTCAGAAGTTAGCCAATGTGACAAGATTTCAAAACCAAAACCTTCACTGAGAACAGTGAAACTTTTATTCTCCATTTTCTCACAAGTCTCAAATTGACACTGGAAATTTTTTTCTTTGTCTCCAGTGTAATCGAAAAATATGTTTTTATTTAGAAGCAATCCAAAAGTCAAACCTCCTTTTAGAATGTGAGATTGCAGAGGAGGATTTTTCCAAAAGGTTCTTAAGTGTCAATTATGTAAGAGTCACAAAAGGGCCTGGTTTGAGAAACACCTTTGAAGGGAGTCCAGGGTTTAGGATTCCTGGAAATTGAGAGTCTGAAATCCTCTGAAATAATAACCAGATTTCCTGCTAAAAGGTGTGAACAAGAGATGAGTTTATGTCCAAAATAAATACACTATGAACAAAATAATGAATGTGCTAGAGACCACTTCCCTTTGTTATAAAGGGAGACCAGCAACTGTTTATAGCACCTGAGGCTTCTCCCTTTCCATAACTGAAGGGCTAAGAAGGTGTCCCATGTTTGGAGAAGGCTAGATGTCAGTTTTGTATAAAAACTTCATCTTTAAGTCATCTTTCAAATTCTCAGAAAGTTACAAAGAAATGCATGAAGACGTTCTCATGAGCCCTTCACCCAGACTCCCCATTGTGAATTTTTTTTTGTAAGATTTACTTATTTATGCACACAAGAGCTGGAGTACAGACCAGAGGCACAGGAGGTGAGAGGTTTCACCAGAGTGGGGAGCAGAACAGCCAGATCGACTGAAATACACTGTTGAGGGGAGCAGCGGGAGAGGCAGATGAGGTTTGCTGCACCATGTGGGTCAGCTCTCTGGCCAGGGATTGAACTCATGTAGTGACTGTGAAAGCCCCAAGTGTGGTGCTCAACCCCTTGTACCACCAGGGCAACTCACCACTATGAATATTTTGCATCACTATCTTATGATATAAGATAAAACCCAGGAAATTTAACAACTGGACAACCCACAAAGCTTATTCAAAGTTCATCAGTTACATATGTACCTGTGTGTGTGTATGTGAGTGTGTGTAGCTGTAGGTGATTTTATCACATGTAGCTTCATGTAATTGCCATCACGAGACATTCCATACATGCTTGGATGGTAAACCACCCAAACTGAAAAGCAACACCCTATTTTCCCCATTTCCCCCATGTGAAGCTTTTTCTTTTGTAAGTATTCTGGCCAGCTTGGATATGTAAGCATTTCAGTGAAATAATCAAGATCTATTTTCAAGAATTCAACGGCATGATCTGAATTTGCAATAGCATATTATATAAAATATAATGTACAACTATTACTAGCTTCACTCTCACTCTTCCCTTTCTGAAACAATTTCATTCAAACATTTCACATACATCTTCGACATCAAATCTTCAATTTTCACTTATAACAGGTATTTAGAAATATGCAATCTTCATTTCTAAGTTATTCAAAAAATATGCTGTTCCTGAAAAGTTACAAGAAATCGTTCACATTGCAAGAAAATTCAGTTCTCTTAAATGATTCTCAAAGCTGGCTGTGAACTAAAATCATGCTGTATTATAAACTGCAAAGTGGCTAAGAAACTCGATCTTAATTGTTCTCAACACAAAAAAACACATTATTTCCAAGAAGGAAATAATGATGTGATGTGATAGAGGTGTTAGTTAAACTCACTGCAGTCACCATATTGCTATATATAAATGTATCAAAGCTGTTCTGGCCGTCTCAGGCTTAGACAGCGCTGGATGTCACTTACATCTCAATGAAACACGGTGAGTAAAGTTACCTGGGCAGCCTTCTTGTGTCCGGAAACAGTGATTTTACTGACTTGAAGTAGGTGCTGGATATGGCTTTTTAAAAACTCTTCTGTTATCCTCAATGCAGCCCGAGCTGAAAACCACTGCTTATTTGTGTGATTTGTGACTGGCACAATGTAATTCTGTAATTCTCAGTCTTGATTACACTAAGATTGACCAGAAAAGCTTTGTTTAAAAAAAAAAGATGGGCCTCACCAGTGGTGCAAGGGTTTAAGTCGTAGCACTGTGAAGCGTCCGCAGCCACCGCAGCGTGAGTTCAATCCCCGGCCAGGGAGGGGACCCACATGGCGCAGCAGACCTCTCCTGCCTTGCCCACTGCTCCCCTCAGCAGTGCATTTCAGTGGATCTGCCTATTTTGCTCCCCGCTCTGCCTCTGGTGAACCCTGTCATGCCCTGCACCTCTGGCCTGTACCCAGTTCTTGTATGCATAAATAAATAATTCTTTTTTTAAAAAAGATGATGCCCAGGTTCCATGCCCCACCCCCAAGGATTCTAACTTACCCAGAATTGGGCCCCAGAGTGGTGGTAGGTGAATCTCATTTGCAGCCAGAATTAAGAACCTTCAGGATTACCACTATAGAGTGCTGTCAAGTGAGTTTCAAAGGACCACCTCACCCCCAACAAAACTTAGGATGTTAAAGTCCCATGCCCCTGCCTCAACCCTTACCCACGCATCCACCTGAACCCCACCCAATGGCTTCCCAAACTGTGCTGAATTTTACTCATTTCTTTTGTATTGAGTGGCCTCTGTCACACATCCAAAGACAGCAGAGATTGAAAACGTTTTAGCCTAGTTTGCCCTCCCTGAATCATACTTGAGTTGTCCTAAATGAAAGAATGTAAAGAATATCCCAAAAAGTGAAAGATCTCAAATATAAAATGACTCCCCTTTTCTTGAAAGACAGGCTGAAAAAAGAGTCACTTTATGTTTTGGGCATATGATGAACAACCATTATTTGAATATTGCTACATCTAAGCACTGTGTTAAATGCTTATCTACCTGACCTCCTAATATATATGGATGACATGTAACTATTACTAGTATTCCCATTTTGCAGAGAAGCCAAGATGTGAAAGCCAATCCACTGGCCTAAGGTGATGTGAACCCAGGCTTCTGTGTCCAGAGCTGTTCACGCTGCCCCTTCTAGCCAGACCCAGAGAGAGTCACAAGAGACATTTCCAGTGCCCAGGAGGACGGCCTGAGGGGCAGGTTAGCAGCATGGGCAGAGAGTGGCACCACTAGAGAGGGGGCTCAGCAAACCCCCGCCATCCTTCTTGCCTCTGCCCCCAACATTCCCTGGCTCCCAGCTCTGTGACATCACAGACAACCTCCTCTCTCTTCTAACAGCTGCAGGTGAGTGAGGCTCAAAGGTGAGACCTCAGAGCAGGTGGGCTACTCTTTCTGTATTTAAAGGGACAATGTCTCCATCACTCCTGGACACTTCCATTCCGCTATAGCAAGTAGCTAACACCATATCCCTTACCTTGAACCTTCTGTTTCTCTCTGGGTCCCACCTGTGCTGAACGATGCCTAAAGATTCCTCCAGCTCCAGAACTCTTCCTGTATGATCTTTCTTCTCCTGGTAGAAATACTGCAGGGTCACTGGAGACCCAAAGTTCACAGCCCTCTGGGGAGAACCCAGGTGCCCTTTTCTTTGGCTCCTGCTTCCATCTAGAGGACGACACTGGTAGTGCAAGTAACACCACACCCACCCTCCCTAGCCGCATCAAGCCCGTGTTTTTGTCAACCTCAATGCTGGAGTTTACTGAGCTCGAATGTCAGTGTGTGAGACAGCCGTGAGAAGCACTTTCCATCTTTCCTTAGTCCTCGCAATCACCTTTTAGTGTGGAAACTATTATTGTCATCCCCATTTCACAGATAAGAAAACTGAGTATCAAGGAAGGTAAATTCTTTACATTCCAGAGCTAGCAAGAATTGTAGCTTAAAGAACGTGTTTGCAACCGATGCACTGCTCTTCCTAGAGAGCTCCCTTTTCTGAAGAGGACTCAAAAGTTCAAAGGGCTATGCAACAGCCCTCAGAGAAGAAAGACGTTCTATTCTTTTTCTTGAGAAATTGACAAGTGGAATAAAGACGTGGAAAGCATCAGCGCTAGATTCAGACAAACCTATGCTTAAAATTTCTGCTGCACTGCTGATAGAGATGAGCTTCAAGATATTTACATAGATTTAAGCTGCTTTCCTCTAAAGCTGCTTTGCAGGAAAGAATTCCATTCAATATGTACACAAAAACTATTTCTGGTCAAAGAGTTACGACACTTCTATGACAGTCTCTGATCTTGCGGGTCTGGGAGGGGTGCAGTTTGTGCACCCGGGTATTGAGAGGCAGGGCTTGGAAACGAGAGCCATCCACTGAGGGGTGACTATGCCTTGCCTGATACTCAGGGGCGAATGATCGCCCAGACAGTTTCAGTCTTAGATTAAATGGGCTTAGAATTAGTTCTGGTGACGACCTGTTGCCACGTTTCAGCACTATCAGTCTTTCTTAGGAGTAAGGGAACTTCTTTATTCTCAGTTCCCCCATTTCAGTTCTCCCTCAAACAAGAGCCTCTAGGATTGTCCAGATCTTTGCTGCTGTATGAAGTTCCTTAAAGGCACACTTCCATTTTCCCTCCTACAGAGATCTGACGCTCAGTTTGAGTATCCACCAGCCTGTTGTTTTTCTCTGAGTCATCTGTGGAATTGTCTATTGAACCAGGAGCTGCATAAAGTATTTGACTCTGTAACGATAGCCACTGAGTGACTATGAGACAAGCTACTACGATAAATTTAAATTACTTCTTAAGAAGGATCTGGAGGCACCCGTGAATTCCAGGCAGGACCAAGAAAACGAATTTCAAATGTCGCCTGGGTCTACTGTAGCCAGGTTGTCTTTTCTTTGGATTTAAATACAATTAACCTCACCTATAGTATTCATCAAGGTACAATACAAAGTGTTAGTGAAGTACATATTCCCCCTGATTAGCCAAACTCAAATTCAAGGGTATTCCACTACCCATAATTACTTGAGCAGAGGGTTTTCAATTGGTCATCATTCCCCAGGGGGTGGGCTGTATTTACTCCATAGGCCAAGGTTGAAATGAACACCTTGAGCTGTCTTGATTCTATATCCTGAGTAAGAAGCCACGGTCCACTGAGGCTGCCGGGAAGCCCCACACTTGGAGTGGTCCAAGTGTTCATAGAACAATTAGTCTTAGTTCTAGTTGGCTTTGGAGAGCCTGGTTTCCGTGCTGGAAACAAACCCCATCATCATGCAAGCACTGTTGTCCATCTGTATTACCGGCGATTCCATCGGGAGTTTAGAGGATGGAAAGTTGAACGCTAAGGATTTCTCAGATGGACAGATCTGGACTGTTGTCTTTCTGCAACCACAGAACGTGGGTTCTTCTGGTGACCTTTCTGCTAACAGCAAATACAAGTGCTGTTTCATACACATCCCATATGCATTAAGAACCAGGACCTTTGGGTCTTATTTTTACTTCAGTTGTCCACTGTTTTATCCAAAAGGCTTATAATCCAGAAGGTTATTTGGATCTTTAATTAACTTTTTAGGATCTTTGAAAGTGATTAGGCGATATAAGTTGGCATTCCCTATTCTTATTTAATTTATCTAAGGCCCCTCTTTCAGGTCTGAGCATTTTGGGGGAAAAAAAAAGAAGAAGAAAAGACTCCATTGACATAAGCTGCTGGTCTACCCTAAAATGTTCTTTAAAAGTGTCCTGAAGTCCACTAGATCTCTTATTGATTCGTCTTGATTTATTTTCTCAACTTTAAAATTTTGCCCAATCTACCACACTAAGAGAAAGGCTTTTGAAATATTTTCATGAGGTACCTTTCCTATTTTTCTTATCTTCTCAACTTCATTTTTTTAAGACTTATGTGCAGATGGATTATTAAAGCTTCTGGGCTTTTTTTTTTTTTCCTGTAATTTCCCCCATTGTAGAATGTCAACAGTAAAGTGAATTCATTGTACAAATGTGAGATTCCAGGGATTAAGTAACTGAATAAAGAACAGAATCCTGACATGCAGCAATGTTCATCATTCTGAAATCTGGGATGATTCAAAATATTTGCCTTCAACTCAACTCTCACCCAGGGTTTAAATTCACCCTTCGGGATATTATGCAATGTTGAGTTTCTTTTTTAGAGAAATGCGCCATGAAGAAAGTTTATGCAGGCAGTCAGGGGAGGGAATAGAAGGAGTGTAAGTAAGAAGTAAGGATAAAGTCGGGTGGAGAGAGAAAGAGATGCAAGGAAAGCAGGTTTCAGAAGACATGAGTGAGAGTGAGCTTTTTTCCCTTTCTTTCTGAGGCCAGAGTTTATCAACCAACAAAGTTCTCTGTTGACTGTCTGGTGTTTTGGTTTCTCTCTTTTCTCGAAACCCTCTTACTTTTAACAGTGAAAGTTGGCCAAAGGAGCCATTGTAATGCTCGGTTCTTTGGAGAGCTTGCCACTCATTAAGATAGGCACATGAGAGCACATATACTGAGAATGCCTATGTAAAGCAGTTTTTTACATTAATCAATTTATTTTTGTGCAGTATCATTGGTTAATAGCACTGCCTATGATTCAGAGGACTAGGTTCTCACCTCCTTATATGTACATCACCACGCTCCACCCACCCAGCGCACCCATATCCCTTTACTGTATACCATTAGGACCTCTGCTTTTTGTTCCCACCTCCTCCCCCTCTAGTGCCTCAGTTCTGCTGTCATTTCTAGACTCTGTGTTGGTTTAGTTCTGTCAGTTCCTTTGTTTTGTTTCTCTATATTATACATGAATGAAATCAATCAGTATTTTCCTTTCTCCCTCGGGTTTATCTCACTTAGCGTAACCCCCTCTAATTCCATCCATGATGTCAAAACAGCAGAAGTTCATCTTTTCATCTTTTTGATAGCTGAATAGTATTCCACTGTGTATACTGTGTATCACATTTTAATCTACTCATCTGTCATTGGGCACTTAGGTTCTCTCCATAACTTGGCCTTTGTAAATGTTGCAATTTACATAGGAATGCATATATTTCTTAAAATTAGTATTTTAGCATTCTTTGGGTAAATGCCAAGGGGTGGAATTACTGAATCATATGGCATATCTATGTTTAATATATTGAGAAACCTGCATACTGTTTTCCACAGGGACTGGACCAGTTTGCATTCCCACCAACAGTATATGAGCGTTTCTTTTTCTCCACATCTTGATTCTTATTTTTATGATAGAGGCCATTCTCACTGGAGTGAGGTGGTATCTCATTATGGTTTTGATTGCATTTCCCTGGTGACAAGTGATGTTGATCAGTTGTTTATGTGTCTGGAGGCCATTTGTGTTTCTTCTTTGGAGAAGTGTTTGCCCGTGTTTTTGTTTCAGATCTTTGTTTTATTGTGGTGTATGAATTCTCTGTAGATACTGGATATTAGCCCCTTGCTAGATGGACGATGTACAAATATTTCTGCCGTGAGTGAAGCAGCTGACATAGTGAATTGGAGACTGTGAGGGACACTAGAGCAATGCCATAGTGAGCATTTCCTGAAAGGGCGTGGGGGGTACCACAGACAGGGGAGAGAGAATAGGAAGCCCAGAAACCTGGAAAAAGCTGGTACATGAACAAAGGAGTTTGGAACAAAAACGAGGCCTTATAATTCTGGACTGTCAGTACTAGAAAGCCTGAGACACAGAGAAAAACATGAACTTATCCAAAGCTGTGCAGCAAGTTACTGCAGAATCAGGCCTAAATCTCGAGGCTGCTTCCTACCCTCTGCTCACAGGAGCTGGGCCAGCAGGCACAGGTGGAGCCAATGAGCCACAGATGCACAGAGGAGGGTATGGAATGCCAATGACTGGGCAGTTACTGTGTGCCGAGCACCAGGAGACATTTTTCGTAGATTTAGACCTTTACTTCTGCCAAGGAGGCACTATCGCTCCCATTTTTCACATGATAATTGTGAGGATGAAGAAATCTACCAAAATCATGCACCTAGATGGGTAGAACACACACCTATGTAAGAGCTGAGATTGCCCACGTGCACACCTGCCCAATCTGGGAGGGTAGGCCCCTCTCTGGGGACTGAGCTAGGCAAAGCGCTGGCATTTTTCAGCCATCATCTTATGTTTATTTAGGAAACAGCCCTGCCCAGGGAACTGGGCTCCCATTCAAGATCTGCGGATTCAACAAGGCCCCCCTGTAGGCAAAGCTGGCGGACTAGGACTTGAACTTCTTTTCATGGGTAAGACACTCAGTATGAAATGGGGGAAATGGCTTTAAAAGATGGTGGCCTAAGCAAAGGGTCTGGACCTGCTCGACGAGAGATCTGGGTGAGGGGAGGCTACTGCACCGTGGGAGAGGCTGACCCCACCTGAGTACATTTCCAACGGGCATCTGGAATTGAGGCCCAGAACTCACGGTCTCATTCCTTTCGCCCCTACAGCCCAGAAAAGCCTGGCCTCAAGAATCTTCTGCTTGTGCTGCAGAGACTGTAAGGAGCCCCAAGATATGGACGATTCCAACACCTCCAGTCAAACCCAAGAACACCAGACACTGACCGGTAGGGGCCAGACACTGCCTGACCTCGGCTCTCATTCCCTCCTGCTGGCGTATCCTCAGATTTCCTTCAGCTTTTGAGTGACAATCCCAACCCGCTAGAAGGTGGGGCTTGAGGGCCTAAGCACCCAGACCAGTAAACTCCAGGGCCTAAAGTATTGATACTCCAACTATCAGCAAATCAGCGTCACCTAGGACTTCCAGACCCCCCTTCAGATCTACCGACCAGAAACCTTCATCAGCACAAACCCCGGTAAATGTGCATGTCCACGCTAGTTTGAGAAGCCCTTGCCGAACCTCTATGCAGTCAGCGGTAAGATCCCTGCCTTTGGGGCTGTGGTTACTTTGAATCAGCCCCACCCCAGAACTGACAAATTGCTTAACATCTCACTGAGTTTCAGTGTCATCTCCTGTGCAATGGGGATGCTTACAATAGAGTATCACCTTCCGGGATCATTGGAAGATTAAATGAGGTGAAAACATGAGCGCCTAGTACAGGGTCTGACCCATAGCAGGCCCTTCACAGATGGAGGTGATATGAGGCTAGGACAGGCTGCAATATTAAACCAAGTTTTAAAATCTCAGTGGTTGCAAAATGAAAGTGCTTTTCTTTTTTCTTTTTTTAAGATTTATTTATTTATGCATATAAGAGCTGGGGTGCAGAGCAGAGGTGGGGGTGGCGAGACGATTCACCAGAGACAGAGCCTGGAACAGAACAGGCAGATCTGCTGAAACACACTGCTGAGGGGAGCAGTGGGCGAGACAGGAGAGGTCTGCTGGACATGGGGATTGAACTTGTGCTGCAGTGGCTGGCGACAGCTTTCTAGCACTGAGGCTTTAACCTCTGCACCACCAGGGAGGCCCTGAAAGTGCATTTCTTGTTCATGAAAAACAGTACCTATCAGTCATCCCTTTTCCACTGTTGGCCAAGGCATCTGGAACTGGTGGCTTCTGAGGCTGCCATGTCAAAGGAAGAGACAGAAACAGAGGCACAGACAGAGAGAGAAGACACAAGGGTGTTTGTAATGACATCCTTGATGATCAAAAGGCCACAGAGGGGGACACTAGAAGATGGAGGGGCAGGGAGGTCAAAGTCAGAAATTTCCAACAGATGAAAAGAGAAGCATGATCATCGCGATGAGGCAGGGCTGACGGGCACACGGCAGGGGGTGGGGACTGGCAGGCCTGTGGTACCATCCCACTGAGACGACACAGTTCAGTGCCAGGAAACATGGCATACTTTACCCAAAATCTGTGGTGAGGGTCTTTAAAATATCGTCCCTAGAAGTAGTTTCACAATAAAAACCAAGAACCTTTAAAATGATTACGTCTTTTCCAATACAATGGTAATTATGGAGCCCGCCTTACATACAAGGCACCACCTAGCTCTCAGGACGCAGCTGTGCTCGGATAAGTCCCTCTGCTTTTAGAGCTTACATGCTAGTAAAATGATATGATTGAATCCCTGTAGTTGCTCTAACAGTGGACATGATTATCCAAAATGGATGTATTTTGCAGATCTGAAAACAGAGGCTGGGAGAAAGCCTACAGTTATAGAAAGACAGACCTAGTGGCTTCACAGAAACAGCAGAGGGTTGATAAAATCCTATGTTACACTTTTAGCCTCCCTGGTGGCGCAGCGGGTTGAGTGTCATACTGTGAAGCGTCCTATGTTACACTTTTGGGGATCTAGAAGTATATAACAAAGCCTTACATGAAACAGTGTTCATCACAGAAGTAGTGACATTTGAATACAGTTTAAACACCCAACTATAGAATATTGGTTACATAAATCTTAAATTACCCATAAAATAGACTACCACACAGCCATTATTTCATAAACACAGTAACATGAGAAAATGTTTTGGATAGAATGTGCAGGGTAAAAATGAACACGTAACACCTAAGATGTGATGGACTGTGTAAAAATATTCATAGAAAAGATTAGAACTGGGATAATATCAAAGGGAAGAATGCTTGGGCCATTTTTTTCCTCTTTCCTATTCTTCCCTATTTCCTAGATTTACTATAGCAGATATGCATTCCATTTATAAACAGTACAAAAGAAAACTTCAGGGGCCTCCCTGGTGGCGCAGTGGGTTGAGCAACACACTATGAAGCAAACTGCAGCCACTGCAGCACAAGTTCGATCCCTGCCGCCGGCCAGGGAGGGGACCCACAAGGCGCAGCAGACCTCTCCTGCCTCGCCCGCTGCTCCCCTCAGTAGTGTGTTTTGGTCAGTCTGCCTGTTCTGTTCCCCGTTCTGTCTCTGGTGAATCCTCTCACCCCTCCCCCACCCCTCCACATCTCTGGCCTGTACCCTATGCATAAATAAATCTTAAAAAGAAAACTTCAGAAAAAACCAATTAAAAAAAGAAATAGACTAGAACGCAGTCCTGCGTCACTTAACATGGGAAAGGCCAGGGACTCCCCACCCATAACCACCGCCAGCCGCCGCCCCTCTGCCTGAGTTAAGACACCTTCACTTCCACCATCTCCTCCGAGCCTCTCCACATGAGCAGCATTATCATTGCCAGGTTTGCAGCTTCAGAAGAATGAACTTGGCAGGCAGAACTCCAAGCACGCCAGCCCAGGGAAGCCCCTGATCCGTCACGCCGAAGAGGACTCCTTTAGCAGCAGCTACGAGTTTGAGGGTGAGTCCGAAGTGGACACCAGCATGAACCAGCAGCTCCCAGGGGAGGGGGCCTCACCCTGAGGACCAGACCCCACTGATGTTTGAGCTGAGCTAAGTGGGGTGACGGGAGAGACAGAAACACGCCCACTGGGGAGCTGAAGACTTACCCTAGATTGGCACACCGGAGCGAGGGCAGGGGCTGACTGCACGAGCTTCCCCAGGACTTAGGGAGCAGCAGCAGGTCTGCAGGACAGAACACGCATCCAGACTTTCCTCCTACGCCCTGGGCCGCAGTCTCATCCGCGCGTCTTGTGTGACTGTTTCACTAAGTTGGCTTCAGCCTCTAGACAGTAGATGCCAGAAGGGCAGAATTCGCATCAGCTTTGTTCCCTGTTGCTGCCCTGACCCCAGGCAGGTAGGCGCCCCGAACAATGCCGGGAAGAGCTTGTGACCCAGCGGAGCCGCTGGGGATGGAAAGACAGAAGCCCAGTGCAGGACAGTGGCACAGATCAGAAAGAAAAGCAGCCTCACTGCCGGGCACCAACGGGTGATTGCACACAGCTGGCAACGCCCATGAGGTCAGCTATTGGAAATTAAGACCCACACCGCTCAGTGCCTTAGAATTCTCCCTCAAGTTACACCCTCCCTGCAATCAAAATCACATACAAACTCTGACCTCTAGAAAAGCTCTAAGGGGTGCTGCTCTCCTTAAATAGAGGGTGGAAGTTGGGAGCCCCACTAGCCCACCAGCTCCTCCCTTGCCCCTCCTCACCCGTGTGGGGGTCCCCAGCACACAGTTTAAAGCCCACATCCCTTGTAGAGAAAAGGCTGAGGCCCACAGGGCAGGGCCTTTCTAGAAGTCCACCTGGCAGTGAGTCAGCATCAGCACCAGGACGGGACAAATGCTGCTTCCCAGGCCACTGCACGCCACAGGACACCGACTGCCCCAGTAGGTCCGCAAGGCAGACCTGCTTGCAGGAACGCCTCCCTGCGACAAGGACTCGCGCGGCTCAGGCTGGGTCCAGGCGGCAGGGACAGGAGCAGGCAACACTGTCCACCTGCTCCCAGCAAACCTCCACCCGGCATGTTTCTCTCCTTCTTTCAGCTCTGAAGACGCACAATTCCGAAAGACGGTTTTACAAGAGAAACCTAAACCGCTACTCCCAGGAACACTGGCCATACCGGCGCTGCCTCATCGGGAGGCCCTGAGCCTTCTAGGCCGGCCCCACGGGTGCGGAGGCTGCACCGGTGCCGCGGGGCACTGAGCACACATGGCGGTGAGCCGGGGCCATGAGGACGGATTCGGAAACTCCCCCGGGGAGGAGAAGCCGTCTGAGCCTTCCCTGTGCCGCCAGCAAGTCACTCCAGCTCCTGAAAAGGTCACCGCGGGAGGGGCTGCTGCCAATTAAACTCTTAGATGACATGTAAGCACCTGTCTCTCCTTCCCTCCCTGGGCCTCCCCAGGGAGTTTCTCTTGGGAACAATGTCTTGCCGCTTTTAGATGTAGTGCCCCAACCAGCTAACCCAAAACAGATTTTTTAATCTTGTGGATAGCTTTATTTTTAATTTTGAACTAATGTCAAACTTATAGAAAAGTTGCTAGAATAGCACAGGCTCCTACTGACCTTTTATTGCCCAGAGGTACCCACCGTTGCTTTCCTCTCGCTCCCAGGTTCTCTCTTCTAACCAGCTGAGAGTGGGTTGGGCACCGCTGTCCCTTTGGCCCTAAACACTTCAGTGCGAATTTCCTAGGACCAGGATACGCTTATGTAACTGGTAACATTTCCAGAAGCAAGAATGTCTACATTAATACAATGCCACTCAAATTTCATCAATTGTCCCCAAAGTGTCTTGGGCTGGTTTTTTGTCTGGTCCAGGATCTCATCCAAGATCATGAGTCACATGTAGCTGTATCTTTAGTCTCTCTTAATCTGGGAAAGTTTTGTCTATATTTTCCTGACTTTACATTTCTGAGGACACGGGCACAATTGTCACACAGAATGCCCTTCAATTAGTTTATGATTAGGTTCCAGCTTGGGAAACTAACAGGAAGGAGGGGAAGTAACAGCAGCAGGGAGTAGCTGAAAAGAAGCTGCATCAGCCCATTTCAGTTGTTAAGCTGTCTGACAGTATGCCCTGAGCATTGAAAATGCTCCAGTCTCAGCTACTTCCTCATCCTGCCAATACTGACGGTGTCACCTGGGCTGAGAGTGCGTGTTCTGTGCCTCAGTTTCCTCATCTGTAAAATGGGTACGGTAATGGCACACACCAGTGGGAGTTTGCCAATATATCGACCTTTTCCTCGCCCTTCTTCACCATATCTTCTTGGCGTGTACATCCCTGCGCCTTTGACAATGGGCTCCGTCATGTGACGTGCATTGACCAGTGGAAACCTAGCAGAGGGGGCATCAGCCAGGGCTTGGAAATGTGACCTCAGTGGGCTTGCTCCCTCCTGCCTCTGAAGCCCCATGAGAAGAACATGCCCCAGCTAGCCTACTGTTCCAAGAGGGACAGCAGTGCCTAAGGTGGCACCCAGCCAACCGGAGAAGCATGGCAGGCAGCATGGCCTCATGGGCCGAGGGGATCACCAGAATGAGGGGGTGAGTGGGGCCTTCTCTCCTCCCTGCCTCTGCATCCAGTAAAGCCTCCCCCCAGCTTCAGAGAGAGCAGTGGGAGGGCGGGCGGCAGAAGACAGAGAGGATACTCATGATATAGAATCCAAATGCCTTGATAAACAATGGAATGTAGGAGGTGGGGGCTTCCCATCTCTGACTCCAGACACAAAGGAAATAGTGGGCCCTGACCCAAAGATGGGGAAAGGGAGGAGAACTAGGTTTGGTTGGACAGGGTGACCCACCCACATGGTCACAAGCAAACCTAATGGTCATCCTTAAAGACGAGCAGTGTCCACACAACTGTGATGTCCCTGAAACAAAAAAGATTCCTCACCCCTGGTGACATCGTCTGTTTAACCAAAGTGACAGGCTCGCCCAACGACCCGCGTGTGTATCCTCTGCTCACTCTATGCCCTGCACTGGGCATCCAGCAGAGAGCCGAGGAGACCGTCTCCCTGCGTCATGTGTTTCACGAGGAGTCAGAGGAACACAGAGCACATGTAAAGTCACGAGGAACACAGAGCACACGTAAGCAAATTCCAGGATGTGATAGAACATCACAAGGACTGAGGAAGAATACGGTGGTGGAGGGGCATTTAACTAGGAAAAATTAAAGAGATGCCAAGGCCTGAAGGTCTTCCTTGAAAGAACAGGTTTAAAGTCAGGGAGGGAGGGAGTTTTGTGAGCCTCTAGAATTCAAGGCCAAAGGGGGAGCAGATGCAGAGACAGCCATGTTTTGGGGCCAGAACATCGGGAGAGGGTTGGGTGGAGGCCAAAGTTCGACTGTGTATTTTTTTAGGGCTTAGTAAGCCCGCAGAAGAACTCGCGCTTTTATTCTGCGGACTGTGGGAAGCCACTGGGGACTCTGAGCAGAGGCTTGAAGTAGCCTGATCTGTATTATGAGGGGATTCTATTGTGTTGACACTAAATGAAGGCCAGATGGCATAATTGAGGGGCCATGGTAATAACACAGGTAAGATGGGGAGGTGGCTAGGAGGCTTGGGGGGCTGGTGCCCACAGATGAGGCTATGGGGTGAGCTCAGTGTGCTGACAGAATACAGCTGCCCTGATGGAAATCTCAAGCAGAACTGAGTCACTGGGAACGGAGAGTGGTAGCAGGTGATGATGACAAGGGGCCTGGAAGAGAGAAAAGAGGTTGGGAATAAGACAAGGACTTGGGTTAGCAGACTGGAAGATCCCTGAAGAGATGACGCAGCCCAATCATCAACTATGAAGCTGGGAGCCTAGGCCCAGAGGACAAGCCAAAACCCACACAGCGAGCTAGTGCAGAGCTCAGGCCTGAAGCAGCTACATGGAGTTGCATGACCTTGCTCCCGTGGGGGCTGGCCCAGCTGAGATGCACTGAAACCACTGAGCTACATGAAGGAGAAGGAAAGGAGAATGAGCACTGGGCCAGCACTTTTGTGCACGCCATCACTTCATGTAGCTAATCATTTTATGCAGTTAGTCTTTTATTCTATAAGGGCTACTGCCATTCCCATCGTCCAGCTAGAAAAGTGAGGTCCAAAGAGATGACAGAATTAGCCAGAGAGAGCACACCTGAAAAGCAGAAGACAAATCTGACTTCTAAACACCAGTCTATCTGTGGCTGCTGCTGAGTAGGCTGGGGTTCTGTTGCCACAGGACCCAGCAGAAAAAGGACTAGCACTTTCTAGCCACAGTTTGCCATCCATTTAGCAAACACCCCTTCCCAGAGAACGCTGGCAGACCCCAAGAGCTGCTGACTCACCAGATGCCCCTGCAGGTACAGACTGGCAGAGTGGTGGCACATTTCCATGGGTAAAAGAACTCAGACCAGGAAAGGAGGGACAGGTAGGCCCAAGCAGGTGGACCTGATGTGCTGCCTGCAGGAAACTACAGGCGCTGGAGAGAAGGGAGGGGCAGGAGACCCAGAGAGGCTGGCCCAGTGTGACCCACTGCTTAAACAATAATGGGCTTCTGGGTTGGGACTACCAGATGCCCAATACCCTTTCTTCTTCCCACAGCAACCAAAATATGGCGTCAAAGATCATCTGTTGCTGCTGCTGCAGGGCAAGAAATGGGTCTTCCACCACTCATCACTCCACAAATCCAAGAAAATTTGTGGAGCATCACCCACGGTCTTTGAGTAGGTTCCAGATGTGAGTGTGTGGAAACTGTAACTCAAGAATACTTGAGTATGTCTCTGGACTTCTGTCTCCCCAGCCGCCTTCTGCTGGGGTACCCTCAGATTTCTATCTGTTTGGGGGAGTTAAACTTGTAATACAGCCTAGAGACTGTATTAGTTAATAGATATTGGAGATTAGATCTTAGATATCAGTTAAATCCACTGGCTTTCATCCTACTGACCAGTTAAGTTTTGTCTCAGCCACTTATTGGTCTTAAGGATGTCACTGAACCAGTTTCTCTGAACCTCAGCAGCTTTCTGTGCAAGATGAGGACTGATAACACACTATCTAGTTTACAGGTTGTTAGAAGGACGAAAGGAGGCGACATATGTAAGCAGCTAGAATATGGCTCCAAGGAAGAAGGCCCTCAATAAGTGATGAGGATCAGTACCTTAGTCAGGGTCAGCTAAGCTGCGCTAAAGTAACATATAAGCAATCCCACTCCTAAGAATACACCCAAAAGACAGAAATACACTGATTCAAAAGAATACCTGCACCCCTATGTTTATAGCAGCACTCTTTACAATAGGTAAGACCTGGAAACAACCTAAAT
>JAGFMF010011623.1:6268744-6294625 GCA_019455555.1 Galemys pyrenaicus
TAAGGATCAAGGAAAGGAATAAGAACAATAATAATAATAACAATAAAGACACAACAAAAACCAAAAATGAAAAGACAAGGACAAATTGGGGACACTTGGTGGCGGGGGGGAAGGGGGGGGTTGAGGGCAGACGGGAGCACGGGGGACTGGGGTGACGGTGCACTGGTGATGTGGTGATGGGGAATACATGGGGATTACAATTGATGTCAAATATATATAAATAAAGGAAAAAAATAAAGTAACAGGTAAATCGTAACATGTAAATGTAACATGTAAATCCCAGTTGTTTAGCCCAAGCAGGCAGAATTTTTGTTCTCAAAGCCATCATGCTATGTGCGATCCCTGAGCGGGACATGACCAAGACTGTTTATCCGTGCGTAACGCAGAGCCTGTGCCCAGGATAAACATTTCCCTCACTCTTTCAGATCTGAACGCAGCTCCACCCTCCTATGACATGAAGAAGAAACACACACACCGCTCCTCTAGATGGGGGAGGAAGACCTGCACTCACGGGAGGCCCTGACCCTTGTAGGGCAGCCCCCGCAGTGTAGAGGCTGCACACCTGCCGGCGTGGTGCTAGGACAGGGCGGTAAGCCCGGGCCATGAGGACGGATTCGGAAACTGCCCCGGGAGGAGAAGACGTCTGAGCCATTCCTGTGCCGCCAGCAAGTCACTCCAGCTCCTGAAAACGTCACCGCGGGAAGGGCTGCTGCCAATTAAAGTCCTTGGTTGCATCGCAGGGCATGGCCTTTCCTCCCTCTGTCCCCTCCCCTGTCATACTTCCCCTGAAACACAGCAGTCAGAACTGGCATCTCCTGCGACGTGAACGTGACCGCGGGGAGACTGGACACACCAGCCCTCTGACCCTGTGGCCTCTCCTGGTGACCAGCCCCCATTCTTAGGTGAGGTCCCCAAGAAGTCTCATGAGTTTAAGAACCCACACCATAGTTGATCTCATCAGTTAGAATGTTCCAGCACCAAAATCGGCAGGGGTATGCACGCGCACGATGTAATTCAAAACTTAGACTAACAGACACAGACAGACTCCAGGGAGGAGAGGCCATGACCGGCAGAGCCCTCGCTCCCCGCACTATGGCCCAAGCCTGCACTCTGCACGCATCACCGCGATGAAGTGCCCCTCATATCACCACCCCTGCTTAACAGACGAGGAACGGGAGGTATGGGGGGGCAGAAGGGGTGAGTTTCAGGCCCGAGGTTACCAGCTTGCTCTTCCCTTGCTGGTGAGCATCTCCCAGCACTAAATTTCAGAGAGACTCGATGGAGATCTTCACTCTCGTACGAATGCCCCGTGCTGCGGGTAAGTGGGGCGCAGTGCAGGCTGAACACACATTGACAGTTGACGGCCTACTGCAACCACAGTTGCCGAGTACCCACTAGATGCAAGACACAGTGAGATTTTTTTTAAAAAATAACAACAATTTATTGAGCTCTTCTTCAAGCTTGAAACTCGAGCACCTCACATTCTGTAACAAGCACTTTATAGTTTTCATGTCACTTCATCTTCACGATAACCTGCCAGGTAGGTGTCTTACCCCCATTCCACAGGTGAAGAGCGAGATCCAAAGTGTGAGAGGACACTGCTCCCAGCCACATGGACCCTGGATTTGAAGAACCGTGACCCCCAAAAACAAACTAAGCTGCTCCTTTCACTCCCGTCTCAGGGTGGGCGCCATCTCCCTATCGCCAATTCTGTCATTGACCCTGAACATCTGGGTGGAAACTGACTCTCAGCTAAGGCCAAGATCACAAATGAGGAAACTGAGGCACAGGTGCCAAAACGTATACCTGGTGGGCACATTCTGAATGCCCCACCAGCGGGGAGACGATCAGAGAGTCCAGCAAGAGGAGAAGGCAGGAGAGAATACATCGGGGGCTTTTAGCCAACCTTAAAATTGAGAACCTGCCCTGTGACATTTAACACACACATTTTTATTCCACTGTTATACTTAGGGTGTTTGGTTGGATGATAAATACGTGCTGCTATGTTCATAGCCTGCATTTCCTCTGTGGCAGAGAAGTAAGACAGAGGCTGTCTTCATGGATAATTCTCATCGAGCAAATCCATCCTCAGAACTGAAGCGAAATGCCTAAAATGGCCATTTCACGGCTGGTCCACACATACGATTTCTCTTCTGGCCCAGAGAAAGTGAGTGGGTGGACTCTCCTCTTACATGAAAAGTCACTTGTATCCCTACATTTCACGTTCTCCAGATCCATGTTATAAGGGAGCGAACTGGGATGCGGAGGGGCTAAGTGGCCTAGCCGAGGCCACAGTCTAGGAGGCAGCAGACTGGAAATGAAAATCCAGGGCTCCTGCTATGAGGCTAGTGTTCCATCCAAAGGTGCATCGAGTGTGGACCACCTCAGGGTGTGGGGCCCTAGGGCCCCCTTACATGTAGAAAAGGGCAGGCTGGAAACAGACAGACAGGCCAAGGGACAGAATGGTGCAGGAAAAGCTGGAAATTTCCATAACTTTGCCTTTGGAAGGGCCATTAAGAATCACCCACAATCTATATAATCTACCCAGGATATAGATGGGTAAACCTTTGACTGAGAACCAGTCAAAAGTCATACAGTTAGAACTGGCAGATCAGGAGAACCCAGATATGAGTCAACCTTATCATACCTGATTATGAACAGTAATTTGTAATAGCCGCTGTGGGGATGACAAAGTAATCAATCCACATGGCAGGTCCAACATGCACAAAAAACATAAGGTATATTCTGCATCCTTGAGGAGCTTATAGTCTACTAGAAAAACTGGCATGTGGACAGGAAAATAGAAGTAATAACAAGAAACATCAGCAAGGGCAACTACTATGTCAGGAATCTAAAGAAGACAGAGTCTAGCAGGGCTGGTTACTAAAAAGCTTCCTGAAGGAGAAACAAGTAATTCTGGGCTTTGAAGCATGCATAGGAGTCCAACAGAGAGAAAGGAATATGTATGTCATCCAGGGACGTTTCAATTTATGAAGGAGTTTTGTAGAAGATAAAGCCAAAAATTACAGATGAAGTCCAGTTCTTGGGAGTTCGGCGACTACATGTTAGAGCAGGGCTGATGGCCTTGGGTCACTAGAAGAGTGGAGTAGGTCCTCAAACATGTTCAGGAGCAAAGAAGCTAGAAGCCTCTGAGCTCTTAATGGAAATCCACAAGGTACAGATTATGCTTCAGTCCAGGACAGCGTTCATGTCAGAAAACAGGAGGACGACACTACGTCTGAAGGATAAAACCACAATCACAAACGCACAGGCCTCTACACGAGTAAGTCCTCAAAGCAGACAGGACCATCTTCTCCAAACCCTCTAATGCAGTGATCTTCCATTTGCTCCTTGCTTCTATCTCCTGGGGCCTGTGGGACTGCAGACAACAAGCACAGAAGCCTCCACTCTTCATAAAACAGAGGGCAAGAAAAACTTAAAAATGGAGGAATTCTGAGAATTTGCTTCCTTTCTTCTGGTTGGGGACAGGCAATCCTAGTCCAAGGTGACCCCGCAAAGTGCTGTGTCTTCCGGGAGCCTCTGTTTCTCCATCTGGCATGATGGGAATGGGAGCATCGCCCGAGACACAGCCGTGGACACCAGTTTGGCCCAGTCTGGTTACCTTTGCATCTCCTACGCTCTCCAGACAACGAAGGGGCAGGAGAGAGGCTCGTGCACCCGCAGTTCAAGGCGGCAGAGAGGAGCTTGAAGTGAGTCCAGCTGGGTCAACAGCCCTGCCTGAACAGGCCTGCAGTCGATGCAGTGCCCATAGCTGTTGTTTGTGCAGAATCATGGGGTGAGCACACCACCCCTAGGCTGACACTCTGCAGAGTGCCCCCACAGCGTCCCCAGAGGCTTCTCTTTGAGCAGGGCTGGCACGGCCACCTCGGCTCCTGAGGCCTCCCCACGTCTCACCTTCAGTCTCGGAGGAAGAAGAGTACCTTAGTCCCTAGGTCACCTTGCCAGGAAGGGACAGCATCCTGTACCCAGGATGTGGGCTTCTATGAGCTGGCAGGGGCAGGGGACCCTCGGAGAGTCTGTGTGCCGTGTCCCCGCAGACTGGGGGAGCTGGGAGGTCACCAGGAGCCGGGTGTAGTAGCCACCAAACACCGCCAGCAGCTGCTGGGCCATTTCCTGGAAGAGGCAGGGAGCAGAGTGAGAGCCACAGGGGCACACGTACTGCCTGGGGGAAGCCAATGGGTCCTCACACCCCGGACCAGCAGTGAGGGTCCCCGTGAGCCCCTGGCCAGGTCTCACTGGGGCTCTTGCAGATGTTTACTCTGGGGCTCCTGCAGCTGCCTTTTCCTGCCCCGGGTGGGAAGCCTAAAGGCTCTAGGCTGATTACGACATGCGCAGAAGAACTGCGAGGCCTCAACACAGCAGCGGAATCACCACCAGTTTCTGCCAGCCAAGCACATGCACACACACTTCTAGCTGCAGAAGTCTGTGACTCTAGAAAGTGTATGAGGCCCACATGATACACCTGAAGAAAATCACCAGTAAAAGGAGGCGGGCTGGGGGAACAGTCTCCAGTTTTCAGCTTATAGAAGCACCTGATGGATTTCTTCAGACAAGTACTCTGAATGTGAGCTTGCTTATAATAATTGGAATTATCACAAAAAGACAAATACTGAATGATTTCACTCATATGAGGCACCTAGAGTGGTAAGCTCAGAGACACAAAGTAGGTGAGCACAATCTGCCTTACATGCACAGGGTCCTGGGTTTGATTCCCAGTAGACCACAAAAATGTTTTACCAAAAATCGGACTGTCAGACTGGCATCTCCCTATGCTCAGTATTTCATAATAGGGCCCCCCTGGTGGTGCAGGGGTTAAGTCTCAGTGCTATTAAGCTATTGCCAGCCACTGTGGTCTGAATTCAATCCCCCAGCCAGGGAGCTGACCCACATAGCTCAGCAGACCTCTCCTATCTCACCCACTGCTCCCCTCAGCAGTGTATTTCAGCAGATTTGCCTGTTCTGCCCCCCACTCTATCTCTGGTGAATCCTCTCACCCCACACCTCTGGTCTAGACCCTAGTTCTTGTATGCATAAATAATAAAAATAAATCTTAAAAAATATATTTCATAGTAAAATTTAAGAGTAAAATAAAGTGCAAAATCTGAAAAAGAAAGGGAAGGGAGGGAGGGAGGGAGGGAGGGAGGGAGGGAGGGAAGGAGGTGCTTTCCAGGGGCTGGGGGAATGGGAAAGGGGAAGTTTGTGCTTAAGGAATGTGGAGTTTCAGTTTGGGGAAAATAAAAAAGTTCTAAAAATAGAAGGTGATGATTACACAAAATTAAAAAACATACTTAATGTTACTGAAAAATGGTTATGGTGGTACATTTTATATTATTATGTATATCTTACTACAATGAAAAATGTGAAAAGGTGAAAGAAAATATTTAATTGGGGCCTCCCTGGTGGCGCAGTGGGTTGAGCAACGCACTATGAAGCAAACCTCAGCCACTGAAGCACGAGTTCGATCCCTGCTGCCAGCCGGTGGGGGGGGGGGGACCCACATGGTGCAGCGGACCTCTCCTGCTGTGCCCGCTGCTCCCCTCAGCAGTGTGCTTCTGTTGACCTGCCTGTTCTGCTCTCCGCTCTGTCTGTGGTGGGTCCTCTCACCCCCCCACACCTCTGGCCTGTACCCCAGTGCTTGTATGCATCAAAAAATAAATCTTAAAAAAGAAAATATTTAATTGGATTTAACGCAAAACCTAACACAATTAGCCTCTAAAGTTTCATTCTTGGGTCTGGCAGTTGGAGTGACATGAAAACTCCCTCCACCCCGCACACGTGCAGTGAAGGCTCTCCACAGCACACGTGCGGACCTGAACGTCACAACGCAGTGCGGGGGGCATGCGAGCTGCTGGTGCCAGCCGAGTCTGTTATTAAGGACAGGCGTTAAGAAGGGCCAGGGGGAATTTCAGCCCAGCCATTACGTGGCTGACCCCTGAGCAGGCCAGCTCATCTCCTGGGCCTACTTCCTCATCAGTTCAAGGGGAGATCAGAGCAGCTATCTGGTTGAGCTGGAGTGAGGATTAGAGGAACTGATGGCCAGAGAGCCCAGTACCTGGGCTCAGTAAAGGATGATTACCATCGTCATCATTCAACAAAGCAGACACCTTACATCATTCTGTAGGGTCAATGCTTGCTTTGAGTGATCCTTTGTGTTGGAAAATGCTGAAAAGTTCCAAGGGCCTACAACTCACTAAGACAGACTTGTTCCTTGTCCATTAAATCAATAGTGTAAGAAGCAAGAAAGCTGGCCTAGTCAGAATCGGTAAGTGTGGCTTTTGCCCTTGACTTTGCTGCTTTCTCCCTTGTTCTGTGACCTTGGGCAAGTCAGCTAATCTTGAAACCTTATTTCACTGATCAAGAAAGAAGAGGAAATCACCCATAGCTCAGAAGGTAGGTGATGGAATTTTATGCATGATTAAAAATCTGTTCAAATGTAAGAGGCCTTCATAACTACTCCTCTGACTTTCACGCACACGGGGCTCCCGTGAAACAGGGTGGTGTGGCTCCTGGCACAACTTGTGCTTTCCCCAGCTAAGTCACAAGGACAGCTTCTTTAAAAAAACATGTGCGCATACACTGAGACTTGATATTCATGGCAGGAAATTGTATTACTATTGGTTTGAATGAATTTGAAAAAATAATTTAAAAGACCCATCACATTTAATGGGCTATTTCACATAAACCCAGACATCCATGCCACAATAAAGTATGTGACCTTATCAATCTCTTCTGCTATTTAAAAGAAAGTCAATGAGATTCAAATGAAGACATTAATATATTCATCATTTTCCTTTTAATAGTTCTACTTCCGGGCTCCCTACCCCCCACCAGTGCAAAAGGGAGGGTCTGGATTGACTGTGCCTTTAGTCCCCATATCTAGTGGCTGAAAAAAAAAATGTAAGTGCTCTCCCAAATCACACTATGCCTCCGTTGCACGTCTCTCAGACAGTGGTTCTGTCCTGGTGCTGAGAATAGTGTAACACAGCTTTCTGGTCTACCAGCACTTACCCATACCCAACAGATAGCTTGGGTAGTAGAACCCAACAGAAGTCTGGGGCTGGAAAGTAGAACCCCACCGAGCTGTACATGAGATTCAAATACCTAAGTGCCAGTTAAGTGGCTAGATGGGTAGATAATAGATTGATAGATTGAAAGTGACCCAGATACTCATCAACATTGTTCCTGGCTAAGTAGGCTCTAATCCATGCACATGCATCTACATAGGCAGTCAAACTTCCAAAAAGAATATTCAAGATATTGAGAACTGAGGGTGGGGCACCCAGTAAGTATAAAAAGAATCTGTAACTGTTTTTTAATATTAGGGTAGGGGTAAAAATACCCAGAGAACAAGTAGGCTAGATGAAGGTCCCTACGATCTCAATAGAACCATGTTCCCAGAAATCTAGAACCCAGAGCCCTCACAAACACTCCACATCGGAGAGTGGCCCCGACTGGCTGAGGTGCCCGTTACCTCTGGCTCAGCCTCAGGAACGAGCTGGTGAAGCTCAGTCTGCATGAGTGGCCTCTCCCTGGGATGAGGACTGCTGGGCAGGAGAGGGGCTTCCTCCACCAGGTTCTCAGGCCCCTCCACTGTTGTTATGGGGTCCACTCCAGTCTCCATGACAACACATATCTGGCTCAATCTGCTTCTCAGCAAGGACTGAAAAAGAACAAAAACAAAAAAGCAACAACAGAGAGGTGCTTGGTGGTGTCCAAAGCTGGGATACTTCAGAGAGGCCCAGCCACTCCGCGAGCTACAGAGCCACAGAGGCCACAGGGATCCCCCTATAGAAGCAGATGCTGACCTCAGCAGAATCTGGACCTGAGCTAGCTGGGTGAGATCAGAAAATTCCCCACAGAAGTATGGACCTTTAAGTAGCTTCTAGAGCTTCTAGTAGCTTTTCCCCTCCATGCTCTCATTTATCCTTAAAAGCAGCCTGGAATGCGGGTTGCAAAAAAAAAAAAAGAACAAGCTGAAGCTCAGAGACCTTGGCCAAAGCCATAGGAACTGAGGGGCAGGATGAGGACTAAACCAGAAAACTGACTTTAAGGCCCCCAAAGCCCTTCTGGGGAACCAGGAAAAGGTTGATCCCATGGCACCATGAGCAGCAACAGGGCTTCCAAGAACCTCAATTTCCTCCTCGTTAGAACCAGGTCAAGAGCTCTCTGGCCTTCCTAAGTAATAGGGAGACATTCTGAATAGGAGCTACTGTCTAACTACATGATGATTGCCTCACTCAAGATCTTTATTACTATCACTATTATAGATAAGCATATGCTCACTCTAGGAAATGCCATTAGTTAAAATATAGGAGAGAATCTTAATTCCTTAGGCAAAAGTACTCCCTAATTCCACATGGGTATTCTTCCTTCCAGGTAACTTCTTCATTTTTCTAACATAGAGGTGATGGAATCTGTACAATTTGGCCTCCTGGTTTATTTGGTTAGTTTTCTGTTTTTGCTTAAGGTATCTTACCTCTTGACTGGTCTTCATTTCTCGAACATGGTCAGACAAATACTGCACACAGTTCTCCAGGTCGAAGTAGACAAACCAGAGCTGAGGAGAGAAGAAGCCTGAGCCATACCACCTTGAGCTCTCCACGCCTGCAGCCCTCGGGCCCGCCTGCCTTCCTGTGGGAGGCCTGCTGTTCTGAGCACAACCAGATTTACTGTGGTCTGCCAGGCGCATGCCATTCTGCTCTCTCCGCGTCCCCACACAGAACTAAGTCTCCATTGTATGACTGATGGGTAGAAAATGCTGTGGTGTGCAGATGCGGAGAATATCAAGCCCTGTTCAAATTGGACTCTAAATCCTACTGGATTTCATGCATCCATCTGGGGTACCGCCTTCATCCTTGGGAGCTGGGGTGCCTTTGTCTGGATCTTAACATGTAACAGAGCGGACCCCTTCTGAGCTGCCATTCCTGGTGCCTATGTCAGGTCAGAGGTCATCACTTTGGGTGCTGGAGGGAGGGGCAGGGAATAGCCATTCCTGTCTACCTCAATCTCAACAGTCCCCAAAGGGCCAGTTAAGTTTAGCCAGGCAGAAATCCTCTGTGCTCACACATCACAGCACCTTGTCAGGGCCACGCCCTCCACACATCACAACCCAGGTTCTGCAGGACAGTGACGGCCTATGTCTCACCCCTCCATCCGCCCACTGACCACCGTCTCTGGACACCAGACCTTCCCCTCCCAGTGACTGACCATGGCGACCCAACGTCACGTCCCTCTTGTCAATGAGGCTCTGCTGCTTTCTCACCCCCAAGGGAAATTTTTTCAATAAATTTCTTTAAAATTTCTTATGAAAGTTTCCAAAAACAGAGCAAAGGGAATCACTAACTCCCAGCTACCCATCATCTTGGTTCAACAGTTACTATGAGATGACTCTTCTTGTTTTATCTCTACCCTCACCCATCACTCACCTTGAACACCTCCATCCTCCACCGCACCCCATCCCCAATGATTTTTAAAAGTTTTTAAAATAATGTATACATATATATATATACATTTGACATCATAATATATATATATTTGACATCAATTGTAGTCCCCATGGAATTCCCACCACCATTTCACCAGTGCACCATCAGCTCATCCCTTGTGCTCTTCCTGCTCTCATCCCAGTCCCTCTCCCTCCTACCCCACAAAGTGCCTCTGATTCGTCTTTGTCTTTTTGTTTTTGTTGTGTTGTGATTTTTTTTATTATTATTGTTCTTTTCCTTGATCCCTTATTTGGTTCCCTTATATTCCTCCTAAAAGTGAAATCTTATCTGATATTTTTCTTTTTCCTTCTGACTTATTTCACTGAGCATACTCCAGTGATTTTTTTTAAAGATTGACTTATTTATGCATATAAGAGCTGGGGTGCAGGCCAGAAGTGTGGGGGGGTGAGAGGATTCACTCGAGACAGAGTGGGGAGCAGAACAGGCAGACTGACTGAAGAACACTGCTGAGGGGAGCAGCGGGGGGCAGGAGAGGTCTGCTGTGCCAGTGGGTGCCCACCCAGGCCCGGAATCCAACGCATCCTGCAGTGGCTGTGGATAGCTTTACAGTCTACGACTTAATCCCTTGTGCCACCAGGGAGGCCCCAATGATTCCCAATAATTTTAAAGACAAACCAAGATATCGTATCACCTTATGCTAAGAAACAACTTGGAAGGCCTCTCTGGTGGCCTAAAGGTTAAGTCTCAACATTATCACCGCCACATCCTGAGTTCAGTCCCTGGCCAGGGAGAGACAGCAGACCTCTTCTGTCTCACCCTCTGCTCCCCTTAGCAGTGTATTTTAGTAAATCTGCTTGCTACCCTGTGTCTGGCAAATCCTCTCATCCCCTGCACCTCTGGCCTTTGCCCCAGTTCTTTTATGCCAACAACAACCAAAAAAATACACACACAAAAAAAGAGAGACAATTTGGAAAACGGAAAGAACTCAATGGTTTATGAAAGATGTAGTCATCCATCCATCCATGCACTCAGCTCATGCCAAGTCACACCTACGTGGCAATGGACAGAGAGGACACAGAGACAAAGGACACTTAAAAGGGCTCCAAGATCCAAGGAGACTCCAGTTGATGACGTCACACTTGAACTGCCAGAAGTCATGTGATGCCCTCAAGTTCACCCCTGGGGTAGGGTAAGATCCCCTTTCACTCTATACCATCTCAGGGATGCTAGCCTCCATGAAGACAGGTATCAATATGTTCTACACTGCAGCCTAGATACCTAGAACATGCTTGGCACACAGTAGGCCCTCAATTAAACATCTGTAGGATACACAGGTCCCACACGCAAGGAGCTTCCTCCCAGATCCCACCTGCATGCCCAGCCTGGGCTCCCACCAGGCGAGAGGCAAGGACCACATGAAGTTGTGGTGCCAAGGAGATTTAGAAACCCCGCAAGCAGAGCCCAGGCTGGAGCAGGAGCCTCTGCTTCAGCTAGGCCTCCAGCATCCCAGACCCACTGTGTGACGCTGTCACCTAAGACCTCATAACTGGGAAACAACTGAGCCGCACGGACAAGGCCCATGGGGTCGCCTGCCTCTCCAGAGATCTCATCCAGGCCTCCGGGCACCCAAGCAAGGGCTGGAGTGCAGAGGAGGCCACCATCTGCACATGCGCATGTGCTGCATGTTCTCCTTCCAGCCCTGCCCACAGGGAGGTCCTAACTGTGGTTACTGCCCAGAGGGGCGTCGCCAGGAAGAAACACAGGAGCTAAGAGGGAGGCAGGGCTAACTCGAGAGACACTTCACCGGCTGGGAGAACATGCGGCTGCCTCTCCATCAGCCTGGCCCAAAGGAGGCCTGCAGGAAAGGTCGCCCTGAAATCCCGTACCTGAATCACGCTCTGGCAGCCTTCCACTGTGTCTGTCACCCCCAGCAGCACCCGATACCGCAGAAGGGCTCCGTTGGCGGCCGCCAGCCTGAGGTCCGTGTTGGTGTTGGCCTGCGAGACAAACACCAGTCCTGTAGCCAGGCCGCCGTGCTGTGGAGAGCGCTTGCACCATCGGCAAGAACCACACTGCCCACCCGACACCAAGAACAACCCCTGCCCTGACACATGTCACCCCTCCCTTAAATAAAAAACGGGATTGTGGGCTGCTGGGCAGTCCATCCAGTACTGTCGGACAGACGGGCGGGTGCCCAGCCCTGCTACTTCTAGGCTGACTGGCCCTGGATAAGTCGCGGCCCTGCCTTTTGCCCTCTTCGGTTGTAGAATAAGGGTGGAGCGTGTCCATGCCATTGGGACTGAGATTTCACTGAGATTGTGTGTGTGCGTGCTTGACCCCAAGCCTGGGACGCCGTGGGAACGGGGTGTCCCAGCATTTACACGGGAGCGAGGCTGGATGGGTTTGAGCACCCCGTGTAAGCAAAACATCTACTCTGTCTCTGAGGCGCCTCCTCCCCAAAGTACCCGGCACGATGCCCGGCCCGCCAGGACGAGGAGAGAGTGGCAAAGCTGCAGCAGGCCCCTGCCTGCAGCGACGCCATCCTCGTCCTTAAAGCACCTGCCCGTCCAGCCGTCTCGCTTGCTCCTGTTAAGCACAACACGGCTTTTTCCCATCCCCAAGAGAAATTTCTTGCAGCAAGAGCTGCCAGCTCAATTTATTTTTTATAGGCCTGACACAAGGGCCGTGAAAGCCTTAACGGAGCCCAAGGGCAGCCTCGGGCAAAGCCCAACAAAGACCCTTGCAAATGAGGAAGCCATAAAGCTCCTGTTTGTTCCTGTGCACACAGCCAGTATGTGGAATGTCTACTCCAAACCCTGACCCCGTTTCCCAACACCCTGTCCTCCCCCGAGTCAGGTGAGCACAGCGTGTTTGCAGAAGCTCTCACAGCCCAGCCCTGCGCCAGGTGTGGAGCCTCCTGCGGAAAGGAAGAGGCAGCAAGGTAGGCAGCAGCCTGCCCCTGAAGGTGCCCAGCCCCAGGCCCCAGAAGGCGCGTTCCGTGAAAAGGCAGATTAAGGCTGCAGATGGAATTGATGTTACTGATACGTTGACCTTGAAATAGGGAGGTTGTCCGGGCAGCCCAGTGTACCCATGGGAGTCAGGGACGTGAACCACCCTCCATAACTGGCTTTGAAAATGGGGGGAAAGGGCCCCAAAGCAAGGAAGCAGGTGGCTTCTAGGTGCTGGAAAAGGCAAGAAAACAGACACTCTCCTCGAGGCTCCAGAAAGGAGCTTCTAACCTACAGAGCTGTCCAACGGTACACATGCACGGTTTTGAAGTCACGGCGTTTATGGTAATTTGGTACAGCAGCCACAGACCACCCCCACGGCTGAGAATCTGGCCCGGGATCTCAGCATCCTCGCCTTGAATTCCAGCTCTGCCATTATCATGGCCTTTGCTATGCCCTGGCCTTCTGAGCCTGGGGCTCCTCTTCTGTGAAGGAGGTAAGCACTGCTGCTGCTGAACCAAGGCGTGGGATGAGTTGGTGCGTGTAAAGCACTTAACAGACAAGCCACGAGCGTGAATTGCTCCATAAGTAAGACAAAGGCCGAGGGATCGATCGGTGGACTATATGCTAAGAAGCAGGGACGTGTCATTCTTTGTGAATGACATCAGGTGTCCAGGTGTCGGGGGCTCAGGTCCTGCTCCTCATGGTGGGCTCCAGGACAAGGTCCCCCAACTCTGACCACTCACTCTTTGCCTCAAAGGTTGCTGCTGGTATTAAATGAAACATGATTGTCAAGAGAGGAGCCCCAGGTCCTGTTGCACCCCCAGCCTCAGGCACCTTGTGCTGGAAGATGGGCTAATTAGCCCCCACCCAGGACACCCGTGAGCACCCGAGGGGAGGAGGCCCATAAAGGGGCTCCAGAAATGCAAAGCGCCTGGGAATCTCGGCTACCGGTGCCCTCCCCCTCTCTGCCCTCTTCTCAGACTCTGTCGAGACACAACTTGCTTCCAGAAAAACCACCCGCAGGAACTAGACAGCAAAGGCAGAGAGGACTTGATCACATGTGACTTGGGCCAGTGTGAATGCTCATTCTTGGAGGCAGAGAAAAGAGAGAAGTCTGACTTGGAACACTCTCCCCGTCTGGAGGGAATGTGAGTGTGGGCTCCAGAAGCCTCACCTTCCTCTGGTGCTTCTCGAAGATGACCACGAGAATCAGGGTCAGGCTCACCGCGGCCAGGGTCACCAGCAGCACGCCCACCCAGTGGTTTCCCAGGGCAAACATCTGGCTGGTGGAGTAGATGTTGGCCCACACGACCACGTAGAAAACCTACGAAAAGCAGAGAAAAAGCCCCCTCAGGAACCCAGCCCTGGGACAAAGCCGCTCCCTGCAGAGGGTCGACTCTGGACACTCCACGGCCAGTTCTCACCCTCCAACAGCTCACAGGGCCGGGAAGAGGCTGACCAGGGTCTGGAAGGCGCCCAGGTCCTCGAGCATCAGCAAAGGCAGAGGGAAGGGTCAGGAGAACTACTCTGAATCCTGCTCACCCTGACTTCAAACAAAACGGAAGTGAGATAAATTTGGATCAGAAGCCTGGGTTGATCCTTCGACAGGACAAGTGGTAACACCTCCTAACCTCTGTTTCCTCATCTGCAAAATGGGCTAACACCACCTGCTGCACAGACTTGTCTAAGAGTTAATGAGGGACCGAGTAGGAGGCCAGCTCTTACCGGGATCAATAAATGCAGCTGCCATGACTGCCCTTCCCCAGAATCAGGGCGGGAGAGCAAGGGGTGGTCTTCAGCCACTTACACATACAGAGAAGCAGCAAATCATAGAGCTTCAAAGCCCAGATGCTGAAGCTCGACAGCCTGAGTTCAAATCCTGGCTCTTCCATGTATGTGTGTGTGCATGTGTAAGTGTATACGTGTGTTTATATGAGTATACACACAAATACACACGTGTGCACACACATACACACTGAAATGAAGCTTTCTGTTGAACAGATGAGGAAACCAAATCCCAGAGAAGGGAAAAGTCTTTTTTTTTCAATTTCAATTTGAATTTTACTAGTCGACCATTGTGTGATCCTAGGTAAGTTCCAGAAGCACAGCTTCTCGCCTCCCTCATGTGTAAGTGCCGTGCCTCTCCAGACCCATCTATCGGAACCACCCCGCCCACCTGCTCCTCCTGGCCACCTTCTCCCCACTCCAGTAGCCACGACAGCTTTCATAGCCTGCAGGTTATTCTTGTTCCCGTGCTTGCTTTGGTTCTTTAAATTCCACCTAGGAGAAAAAACCATCCAGGAACGTCTTTACCTTTCTGGCTTATTTCACTTATTGCAACCACTTCAAGTTCCATTCATGTAATCTCAGAAGCAAGAGTCCTCTTTTCAGCAGCTGAGTAGTACACCCCTCGCATGTAAGTGCTACAACTTCATCCACTCAGCCACCAGTGGGCATTTAGGTTGTTCCATGCCCGCTACCAGGACTACTTCTGCTAGGAACATCGAGGTACAAAGATCTTTCCAAATTAGAGTTTTCAGGTTCTTTGGCTAAATAAATAACTAGGAGCGGTATTGCTCGATCATACGGTATTTCTATTTTTAGGCTTTTGAGGACTCTCCAAAGTCCTGACCACAGCAGATGCTAAGTCCAGAGCCTGGTGAGCCGGCAGATTCCCAGCCCCAAGCTCTGCCCTTACTGAGCCCTGGCTCCCTCTCCTTAGCGTACGGCCCTCTCCCGTCAGTTTCCTCTTATGGGGGTCCGTGTCCCCTGCTCTCCCCAAGCGGCTGGGCCCCATCACTAATGAGGCTCCAGCACACGGCAGCTCAGCAGTGGCGCGACTCAGCAGGGTCAGCGTGCAGGCCCATCGCCCTCCTTACCACAGCGAAGGCCAGCCGCATGGGCCTGGAGTTGTAGATGATGTATCTTCTCACTTGGGGCTCCAAGAGGGCGCTCTCAGCCAGGCTCCTGTACTGGTCGGCCGGGACCTGCCAGGCACCGGAGAGAGAGGGCAGTTGGTGGTGGAGAAGCACGCCCCTCCTCCCTCTGCAGCAAGCATGCCACTCAGTTCATATGACCACCACGCGGAAGGGGGGTCAGGCACATTCTGAGCCATTCTAGAGGGCAGAAGGGGAGCTCAGAGCTCTAGATAGAAACCGCAGGATGCACTTCTCACTCGGAGAAGGAAGGACACCTCCAGGACTGCAGATCCAGCAGGACACCCTGGAGAAGGGCCGCAGCCCAAGGCTCAGTACCTCACCGCAGACCAGGGGGGCCCAATGGGTAAGGCCCAGGCCCTGGAGTCAGCCTCACACACTCACGTGCTGGGTGACCTGAAACGTGTACCCCACTTCTCTGCGCCTCAGTTTCCACCTCTGTAAGATGAGGAGGATAAGAAGACTCACCTTGTAGAGATGTCATGCCTGTCAACTTAGATAAGGCTTACACGTGCATTCTACAGTAAGTATCTGAGCAAGCGGCCAGCGCGACCCCATATGTAATGGGGGTCCCTGTGGGCAGCACCATACAGCCTCAGGGAGGGAGGCTCTACTCTCTAGGCTTGCACAACTACATAAGGAGTCTGAACACCCAGGAAATTGCCTAATGGAACAGAACCTATCCCCATCAGCAACACATATAATATATGGACATCTTGGGGGGACCTTTGCCTGCCTATCAGTCACTTATGTCTTACTTAGCTATGTGTCTCAACCCCACATGGATGCTACGTGTATACTACCGGGGGTGAGGGGAGCTCGGCATCAGAGAGACCCCTCAAAGCGCAGGTGCAGCTACCAGGAGTGCAGGATTGATGGCTTTTAATACAGTGCAAAGCATTGGAAACTCACATCTTCCTGCCTGGAAACATTCTAGAACATCAGGCCCTCCTGTGGGTAGAATGCTTAAGGAAATAGATTGTAACCATTAAGGGTGATGTTTAGGAACATGAGGGGACAATTTGTAAACCAATTACCACTTGAAAAAAAACAACAGGAAGACAACTGTTTAAGAAAAATGCTGTGTACAAAGACAGAGGGAACAGAGGGAGATGAGCCAGCTGCTGTGCCACGTGGAGTGCTGGGCCGTGCTGTCATCCGCAAAGCCTCCCTTTAAATGGTGAGGAAATGTTGTTTGAAACAACACTACTGCAGGGCCTCTCTGGTGGTGCAGGAGTTAAGTCGCAGCACTATAAAGCTATGGGCAGCCACTGCAGCACGAGTTCAATTCCTGGACAGGGAGCTGACCCACATGGCGCAGCAGACCTCTCCTGCCTTGCCTGCTGCTCCCCTCGGCAGTGCATTTCAGTAGATCTGCTGCCGTTCTGCTCCCTGCTCTGTCTCTGGTGAATCCTCTCGCCCCCATACCTCCAGCCTATACTCCAGCTCTCACATGCATCAATAAATAAATCTTAAAAAAAAATAAACACCACCACTGCTCAAAGAAGTAAGCTCTCAAATTCTTGGGATAAAATTCACAGTGTTTCTTCCATCCACAACTCATCTTCCCTGGGCCGTGCAGAGAAAGGCCTAATCATGTGGGGGCTTTGGGGAGAGCTCAGCCCTGGGTACTTAGTAACAGCAACAGCAACAACTGATTCATGTCTACTGTGCCAGGAGAGTGCCAGTGCTCCTCCAGCACCGTTTCACTTAATCCTCATAAAAATCCTATGCAACAGGGATTAATCTCATCCTCATTTACAGATAATGAACTTGGCTCAGGAAGGTTGACTCACTTCCCCAAAGTCACACAGGCGGCGAGCGGCAGAGCTAGCTTTGCCCCCAGATCCATGCCCTGAGAAGGCTGCGCCTCCCATCACCCTGTCTGCAGGCACCGGACCTTCAGGAATTCAACTGCCCTCCCCTCTGCACATGCAGTCCCCTCTGCACACGCATGCCCTGCCTCCTGTCCACCAGCAAACTCCTACTTTTCCTTCAAGACCCCAGATTAAATATCCACCCCTCTGAGCAGCTTTCACAGCCACTGCCCCTGTGGGTGTGTGGTTTTTCCTAGGACTATCTCCAATGCCTTGGGCATTCCTCCACTGTTGCTCTGGTTCACCTACCACATGATCCTCTCTCCCATTCCCTCCCCTCCAGAGATCACAGACCCGTAAAGAATACATGTGCATTTTGAAAGCCAGTCTGCATGTAGGCGGTATTAAATGGTGCTATTACAGCAGAATCGGTTACAGGAATGATTCTGTAGTACTTAGTGCCCAGCTGAGTGCCAGGTGCAGAAAGGGCACCCACATCTGTTAAGTGAATTCACTGAAAGAATGTTCTAGTGCTTAATACATACTTTGTGAGTAACTGGATGGAAGGGTGGACAGACAGGTGGGCGATGGACAGGGAACACAATAAAATCGGCACTTACCTGTATGCCCCAGGTCTGCAGTTGCTCTTCTGCTGCCCCCAGATCGAAGGAGATGGGTGCACAGGTATTGTCGATCCGGAGGACTGTGAGGACCTGGCCATTGTGGAGCTCTGAAAGCAGACCAGCAGCAACACCTGCTTTGGATGGGCCCTGAGTCCGATGGCATCGCCTCCCCTGCCCGTGAGAACATCCTCACAGCAAGGACAGACCCAGTGGCCGTCCTCAGATCTCTGCGGGGAGGAGGACTGGACTGGACAGACACATCCCAGAAGACAGAACTGGAGCCACAGCGTGGAGGCTCGTAGGACATGACACAGGACTGAGCAAGGAGACCTTTCCCAAGAAGGAGAGCTGTCACACCGGAACGGGAGCCAGTGGGGTGGCCCTCACAGGAGGCGTTCAGAGACTCAACAGCCAGCCCCAAGGAGGTGATAGAGCAGACACTGACAAGGCCTGGGGCCCATGTCAGCTGGACGAGGCCTGCAGGGGACGCTCAGCCAAGTAGCTGGCACTCCCACTGGGTTGGAGGCCACGAGGGAGATGACTGAGTGTGTACACAGAACAGTAACAGCCCACAGATGTCCCTGCCCTGCTCCCAGATGATGAACGGCACCTTCCTAGGCTGAGGAGAATGAAGGTAGCTAACCACCTGGCCTTAAATAGGACGGTCATCCTGGAGGGGAAGGGAGCGGCTATAATCACAGGGTCCTGAAAAGTGAAAGAGGAAGCAGAGAGTCAAGGGAGGCGTGACTGGAAGCAAAGAGCTTGGTGTTGCCAGCTTTGGATACAGAGGCAGGGACACGAGCCCAGGCCCACGGCTGCCAGAGAAGCCGCGAAGCAAAAGGATCCGATTCTCGCCCGAGCAGAAGGGAGAAAGGACGCAGCTCTGCCGACAGGGCTTCAGCTCAGGACGCCTGCGTCAGACGTCCCCACCCACATGGCCCAGCCTCGCTGAACCCCAACCGTGCACACTGGGGCCAGGCCTGGGCCCTGCTCTGCTCCGTAGTTCTTAGTGCCAGCTAAATGTCAGGCACAAGAGTGGGCACTCCCTGCTACCCCCTGCCACCCAGAGCGCTGAGTCAGCGTTTAATGATACGATTGTATAACTGGATGAAAGAGCGGACAGACAGACACACAAGGACTACAGACCTTAAGCGAATGTGTGTGAGTTTTATTAGCTACCATGTTCGAGGTACTATTTACAGAGACAGAAAAAAAACACCTGGACTTACGCTACAGCTGTGACTCACTCAACTTTTTGAAGTCTAGTTCAGAAAAACACACCCCATCAACCCCAGCTGTCCGCCACAGCTCGGAAATCTTGGCCTTGCCAGCTGGGATGAAGCTGCACCGCGGCCTATGGAGGCCCCTCAGGGGCAGTCAGGAACGAAAGCCCTGGGGTGCAGGAGGAATGGCAGCAGAACGGAGCCAAATCCACCTTCAGTTCTGCACAGAGAAAGTCTCACCTAAGGATCACTGTCTGCTTGCACCATGATCAGGGAGCCCTAAGATTCGAGAATCCAAGGGTTCAGCTATGGAAGGCCAGAGACTGGATATTTTGGCACATTCTCTGTGGCCATAGCTTAGAAAATGAGGGAAGACTGGAGGGTTTACTATAAACATGTCACCTGCTGCCCCAAAGCTCTTCTCCCCTATGAACCTCACTGGGTAACACCTGAGTCTTCAGAGCAAAACAGCCAGCTCGGCCTTCCTGGAAATTCCTGGCCCACCCACTGTCTCTACCCCCATCATGCGGCCCCACCAACTGGGTGGACAAAGTCTCTCCCAACTCCATGCACCTCTTGGCACCTTCACCACAATCCTACCTGCAGCCAGAGAAGTTGGGCTTGTACCCCTGCAATAGGCTTCTTAGTGTCTCCAAACCTTTTCTCCTACACTGAATCTCTACTCAGTGTTCAGAGAGCAAATCAAATATGCATCCTGAGAAACTTTCCAGAGCTTCCTGGTGCTCTGCTGACCAAAGCCAGTGTCCTTCCCATGCTGTCCCAGTTCTGAGAACTGGCTTCCTTCCAAGCTCACCTTGAGCCAATTGGCCTCCTTCTGTGGCTTCCCATACCAGCTTCTTTGTTCCTTGAACGTGCACTTTTCTCTCTCTTACCCCAGGGCCTTTGCACGTGCTGTTCTTCTCCAGAAAACACTGCCACTCCCCACTTTACCCTGATAATCCTACTCATCATTTGTATAGTACTCCATGAATTACTTTCCCAAGGAGTCTTCCATGATACTCTGAACACTTAACAGGTCAAATCTGCTAAACCTGCTCATACCTGCCTGTTCTTCTCCTTCATGCTCATAAAGATAAACACATATGTATACAATTATCTGATGACATATGTAGGCAATTACTCGATTAAAATCCATCTTCCCCATCAGATTATATACTTCCACAGTGGTTTGGCACATTGCTAAATCCCCTGCACTTAGTTCAGTGCTGGCATACAGTAGGCACCAGATGTATGTTTAATGGATAACGGAATTAATATTATAAAGCTCAGGTCTCTGACCCTGATATGGTCTTTTAATACACTGGGGTAGAGCCTATAATACAAAGTTTAACACAGAATTCTATCCCCTGCCAAAAAGTACTTTATTTTGCTCCACATCCCCATTTTTTGGCAAAGGCCCAGAGGTATAGAGGCAAGGTGGGGAGGTAAGGAAAGTAGAGCTAGATAGAACCACTCACTAACAGGGTGACCTTGAAGAAGCCATCTAAATCCCTACTAACTGGCTTGCTTCCTCACAAAGAGGATGATCATATCCACTGCAGAGGGCTTTAAGATGATGAAAGCAGGGTCTCCCTGATGGCACAAGGGGTTAAGTCAGAGCACTAGGAAGCTATATGTAGCCACTGTACACAAGTTCGATCCCAGGCCAGGGAAGTGACCCACATGAAGCAGACAGGAGAAGTAGACCTCTCCTGTCTCGCCCGCTGCTCCCCTCAGCAGTACATTTAAGTGGATCTGCCTCTTCTGCTCCCCACTGTCTCTGGTGATTCCTCTCACCCCACACATCTCTGACCTGCACCCTGGTTCTTGTATGCATAAATAAATCTTTTTTAAAATGATGAAAGCAAACCCTTGACCCAAAATGGGCCCTGCATAACTGACCGCTCTTGTCACCATACTTTAAGAGTCAGCTGACCGGCACTCAGAAGGGACGCTGAAGGACACTGCTTGACTTGTATTCGCTTTTACCCTCCCACACCTTGTTCCAGAAAGGAGTGAAGGTGGCTTCAAAAGAACAAAATGCCAAAAGATAAAATTATAAATTTAAGGGCCTCCCAGTGGCGCAGTGGGTTGAGCGCTGCACTGTGAAGCATCTGCAGCACAGCAGCGTAAGTTCAGTTCACGGCCAGGGAGGGGACCCACATGGCATAGCAAGACCTCTCTTGCCTAGCCCGCTGCTCCCCTCAGCAGTGCATTTCGGTTGATCTGCCTGTTCTGCTCCCTGCTCTGTCTCTGGTAAATCCTCTCACCTTCCGCGACTCTGGTCTGTACCCCAGCTCTTGTATGCATTAAAATAAAATTTTTTAAAAAAAATTATAAATTTAAAAATAAGCAAGTGAGGAAAACTAGCTGAAGAGGAAATAAAAGCAGAAATAAAATACAACAGTAAAGTAAGAAACCGTTTCTTAAGGCTGCTGGCACGGGGCTTAGGCTGACTTCAGTAAAGGGCCCTTAAAGATGGTTGCCATTGTTATAGAAAGGAGACAGAGGCTCGCAGAGCTAACTGCCTGCCCCTATCACCAGGGGCGATAAAAAAAAGACAGAGCAGCAGGAGACAAAACAGCACAAGATACAAGAAGGAAAGCAGACAGGGCCTCTAACTTGCAGTCAGTGGAAAGCCCACACGGAAGTAGACTCCAGGCCTGGAGAACCAGAACTGGAACCATGCACCCCGCCTGTCTCTGCCCGCTGAGGAAAGTGCTGGTTTGAGCAATGCAAAGACTTCTCACAGTGGCTATGCTTGCCTTCCAAACCAAGAGTTTCCAGATTCTTGGCAGTAATCTCTCTCATCTTCTCCTTAAAGAGAGAACAGCAGGACTTCCCTGGTGGAGCAAGGGTTAAGTCTCAGCACTATCAAGCCATTGCCAGCCACTGAGGCAAGAGTTCGATCCCAGCCAGGGAGCGGACCCACATGGCACAGCAGACCTCTCCTGCTGTGCCCGCTGCTCCCCTCAGCAGTGTGTTTCAGCAGATCCACCTGTTTTGTTCTCCACTCTGTCTTTGGTGAATCCTCTCAACTCCTGCACCTCTGGCCTACACCCCAGTTCTTATATCTTGTGTACATAAATAAATGAAACAAATCTTAAAAAGAAAATGATCTGGTACCAAGTCACTGTGTGTGTTTGGTGGGGAGGAGGGAGGTGGATGGGAGCAATTTCCAACCAAGGAGCAAGAACTGACTTACCAAAACCCATGAAACAAAAGCTTTAAAGTTCTGAAGGAAAATTATTTCATTTAATTTCATTCTACTGGGATATGTGTGTGCGTGCACATACATTGCTTTCCTAGTAACAGCAGCAACTAAAGAAACCCTTGTTTTCAAATCACCATTAGCCGCATGTCATGGGTCTCCTAGTTCCCAATGCTGTCTCCCCTGGCCCATGTCCAGACATTCGTACATTCAACAAAATGCTTACTGAACATCTACTATGGGCCAAGCCCCATGCGGGGTACTAGCAATAGGGGATGAACACAGAGCCCCTGCCCTCCTGGAGGTAACATTCTAGTAAGGGAGCTAAACACTCAATACTTAATATTTAATCACACACACGTGATACTTAATACAGGCTGTGATAAGTGCTTTGGGAGAAGCAGGAATGTATCAGAAGACCCTGAATTAACTGAGGCATCAGAAGAGAATGCCACTTGAGAGGGATATTCAAACTGAGCTCTGAAAGATACAGGGTTATTAAGCAGAGGAAAGGATGCAGGAAAGGGCCTAACAGGCTGATGAAACAGCAGATGCAAAGGCCCCGAGGCAGGAAAGCATGATGGGCACTGTGGAAGGCACGAAGGGAGGCCTCACAAGCTGGTGAATGATAGCTCTTCACGCTACCCACAGTGAGAGCCACTGAAGCAGAAAGTGAGATGGCAGATGTGCATTTCAAAAGATCTCTCTGAGTATCATGTGAAGAGAATGGACGAAAGAAGCAAGGACAAGAAATGAGCTAGGAAGCAACAGCAGGGATCCAAGCAGAGGGGGACAGTGGCCTGATCTAAGATGTTGGTGACAGAAAGAATGACTAGAGATGACAGAACTTGACCTGGTATATCCCCCAAATTGCCCACCCTTATCAAAAGGTACTTCTGGGTCCCTCCACTCACCTCCCATCATTCATGCTGTAAGTCTAGATCAGCTCCCGAGAAGGGGTGAGGGGAAGACGGCGGGTCAAGGGCCACGCGCTTACCTTGTCCCCAGCCGGGAGGACTCGCCCCCGGCAGAGCACTCCAGCCAGGGGAGGAGCTGGGCAGTGGGTTGGCCGTCACGCTGGGGTTCATCTGTGGTTCACAAGCCATAGCCAAAAGCGAGCTGGGTTTTCACTTCCCCTTCTCGAAACTGCACTTCATTCTGGAGCAGCCAGCTTGTCTTCACTTCCCTTAAGGACACAGCACAAGAATGTACTTTAGGCCCAGGGCGGGGCAGGCTGGGTTCCTGGAGCTCTCTAAGGCCAAGTGTCACCACAAGGCCAGCGGGAGCCAGGAGTTCTGCTGACTTTGGGCCTTTGGATCATGTCGAGGAACATTCCCAGAGGGTGAGGAACAGGAGCTCCAGGGCCTCCACTGAGGTTTTGGTTCTTCTACAGCTCAGCACATCCAGACACCCACAGGGAGAACTCTGGAGCTGCAAAGGCCCCACTCCAGGCATCTGGGATTTCCACTCCTTTACTGAGATGTGCAGGTGAGCAAGTTCCAAATAGAAAGACTCTTTGTGAGAAGCCCTACTTATTCAAGGGATCTCAAATAGCTTTCCAGAAGACATCGCAAAATACAAATGACAGAAATCAAGATGGTGGAAAAGACAAATGCCAAGGAAAAAAAGTGACAACCACACAGAACCAGAACACCCAGACATGCAGTCAGGGTTCCTAGCAGAGGTGGTGATGGTTTGTGTACAAAAACATGGCCTCCGGGGTCAGACTAACAGACTGACTAACAGACTAACAGACTAAGGGTCAGTTGTACGACCTACTAGTTATGTAAATAAAAGCAAGTAGTTCCCTATTTTCAAATAAAGAAATCTTTCCCACAGGGAAGGCTGTTGCAAAGATTTGATAGAATAATACAGTAAAGGACAGCCAACAGCTTCTGGAACCAAGGCTGGATCCCATAAGTACTAGTTCTCATTGTGATATTTTGAGGCCTAACATAGTTACTTTGCCTGAGCCAAGAATTTGTTTTTGAGTTTCCAGGTGACCAATGCTCAAATGGAAATATTGTCCGTTAAATAGTTCTGTCATCTATAAGGAGAAAAGAAAAAGGAGGACAAGGGTACAAAATATCTCGCTGGCACTTAGCTCTAAGAGATCCCAGAAATGCCTCCAGAGCCAGGTTAGTGAGAGCCTAGAGGGAATAATTCTCAGACACCTTCACCACCAAAACAGAAACATTCTTCCTAAGTGTCTCCTTGATGCCAAAACTGAGTCTCCAGTACCTCACGCCCAGCTGGATGCGCGCACTTTATCTGTTATGTGTCCACCTGAGCCTAAGAATCACCCCTTGCTGTGGAAAACCATGCCGATGTCGTGGGATGACACATGGGCCTTGCTAACCGTCTCGGTAAGTTCGCCAGCACTGTCTCTGGCCGTCAGGACTCCCCAAGCTGGTGAAGGTAAGAAGTGGCCAGTCGGTATCCATCTGCTTGATGCCAGACCCCCTCAGTGTAGGAATCTGACTCCCACATCTTTACCACATTGCTTTTCACTCAGTACTTTAAATAAGACCAGATCAGCACTCTAGAAGGGGCTGAGGGAAGGTGGAGGTTCAAGGTAAATGCAAGACACTCCATAAAAAAAAGCTACAAAATCAATATACACAAATTGGTGGCAGTTCTATATATAAATAATGAACCATCAGATAGAGAAAATAAAGCAACAAACAGATTTACAATTGCACCAAAAAGAATAAAATACATAGGGATAAATTTAACCAAGGAAGTAAAAGATCTGCACAATGTAAATTGTAAGACATCACTGAAATTGAAGAAATGAAAAAAAAAAAAAAAAAGCAAAGATTTCCATGTTTGTGGATTGGAAAAATCAGCATTGTTAAAATGACCATTTTACCAAGAACTAGATACAGTTTCAATGCAATTCCTATCAACATCCCAAATGCATTCATCACAGAAAACAAAAAAAGTCATAAAATTTATTTGAAAATACAAAAAATGCCAAACACCTAAAACTATTCTGAGGGGAAAAAATAGAAATATCATGTTCCCTGACTTCAAATTATACTACAAAGCTACAGTAATCAAAATCACTTGGCATTGAAATTAGAACAAACACATGGATCAATGGAACAGAAACAAGAACCCAGAAATAAACCTACATATCTTTATCTACCTACCTATATATATATATATATATATATATGCACACATATATTGAGAGAGAGAGAGAGAAAAAACTAATTTATGACTAAGAAACTAGGAATATAAAATAGAGCAAAAGAAAGTCTCTTCAACAAATGGTGTGAAAACTGGGCAGCCACATGCAAAAGAATGAAACTAGACCACCATCTCACAAAATACACAAAAATTAATTTTAAAATGAACTGAAACAAAAGCAAAAGTAAACAAATTGGACTACATCAAACCAAAAGTTTCTGTGAAATGAAAGAAACCATCATTAAAACAAGAGTTAGTCTAAACAAATTAAAATAAGAAAAGCAGTGTAATGAGTAGGAGAAGATATTTGCAATTTTTTTCCCAACAAGAGGTTAATGTCCAAGGTATATAAATAACTCATAGGGCCTCCCTGGTGGCGCAGTGGGTTAAGCAACGCACTATGAAGCAGACCACAACCACTGCAGCACGAGTTCGATCCCTGCTGCCGGCCAGGGGGG